>NW_023611162.1:0-107198 GCF_013339725.1 Rhipicephalus microplus
ACAAAACGTCAGCGGTTCGCAAGACTGATCGTTGCAAAGACTTTGTACGTACTGTGGCGGCGACGCTGTTCAGCGGAGCTATGGCACAAGCCTGACAGGAGTGCCTAACACGCACTACATAAAATGCGCGTCATTTTGTGGAAGTACTTCGATGAGCAGCTGGAAACACACGATGAAGAGGCTTTTTTTTTAGAAGCGGGCACACACGTTTCTTCAGAGTAAAAAAAGGAACAGCAGCAGTTTCCAGTTCTTCCGTACAAGGCTAGCTTTAATTTCACTACGCATGCATGTGTGGCATGCTCTGAAACGGGAACAAGTCGACCTATTTTCATTTTTCTTTAACTTGGTACATTCGGATATACAGGGATAAAGCGGTGTTAAGTGCTCATTGATAAGATATATATACACTGGTGTTTCCTTATTATGCTTTTTAGTTTGTTTTTGTACGAGTTACGTGTACAATAAAAATTCTATTTCTTTATTCTCAAGCAGCACAATTTACACAACAAAAACAGGACTGTCATTACGCAAATTCCTTGTAGTGCATATTGTTCGCAGAAAATAAAGAGGCTTCAAAAATTAAAAAGTAATCACTGATGTTCCACATAGATTTATCTCCCATAAAGTTTCCTGAAGCTGAAGCAGGAAAGTGACTGGTTCTTAAAACAGTAACTCTATATAAAGGTTTGAGGCAATCTGCTTGGAAATATGACAAGTAGACAGGCAGCAAAGGAACGGGTGCCAACTAATTTTGAGCTTCAATCCTACTTTTGAGTACGGTCTGTGAAATGGCAGACAGACAGACAAATATTTCTTAATGAAGTCCTGAGGGACTGACCGGGAAGGAGGGCTGGGGCCCTCGGATGGACACTAGCTTTTCTCATGTTGGAATCGGGAGTTCATGCCTTTTCGCTCTTTCATGGGCCTTCTGGAAAGCCATTGACTCTATATTCAGTTCAGTACTTGTGATGGCGCCTTCATAATTTTGATCACCTGTGTACGGCATGTCGCGTAATGAAGGACACTGCCAGAGCACGTGAGCTGGAATGCTAACTGCACTTGTCTTGGTTTTGAGTTTTTGAGCTTTTCGGACCGTATACGTGAAGATTGCAAGCTACCATTGCATGACGATAGTTATAGCGCGAGAACAAAACGACGACACAGAGACAAGAAGGACACGAAAGACACGCTCTGTGTCGTCGTTTTGTTCTCGCGCTATAACTATCGTCATGCCATACCAACTAGCCCAAGCTGCCACACAACCATTGCAGTTTTTTTTTCGGTAAAACTTAAACCGCAATGATTGTTGAGCACGTCAGCACACAACACTATGATGTAAGGGGCATTACGCGATCGCCAAACACTCTCGTAAATACTTTTGCGCGAATATAAGGATTCCGGCTCACTTCAGTAGCAGCAAGGTTTACGGCATATACTTAGCTAATTATCCTGCAACCCAACAATTACACTGAATATGCGTTTAGACAAAATAGACCAGGTTAGATTTTTTTCATGAGCAATGAATGTCATGGAGACTCAATAGAAAAGCTGCTTCTAGACAGCTTTATAAAGCTCACATCCCGTGACGAACCTTACAGATATACTTTGCGACAATGCCTACATACTATTAGTACAATCGTACAGAGCATATGCGAGCACTATTCACAATACAAACAAACGGCAGCAGAAAATTGTAACGCGAGGGTGGTGACATCTTTAATAGTGTTCTACCATTAGTCCTATGGCTAGTTACTATAGATTTTGCAAAGTTTGTTGTATGCTTGTGCGTAATTATATTTTGTTAAAGAAAGATATTACTCAGAAGTTATGAAATAGGTGTTGATTTCATTCTACGTAAACTCATCTAGCAGGTGTGAGACTGTCCAGGGTGCTCTTACACATAGGTCTGAAAAGGACCTCAGCTGGCGTGCCACAGTCACGAAAATTACCTTAACAAGGGCCGAGACGGACAAGCAGATTAAAGCTTTGGGGTTGAGATTTTGTTGTAATGTTCAAAACGTCTAACGTGGTGTAAATTCACGGTGCTCCTCCTCAATATTGTAAGCGCCATAAATGCCTCTACAGTAGTGTGCAGCATTGGGACAGGTAGAAATTGTCTGATACAAGCCATCTTCGCATGTGACGCTCTTGAGCAGGAGGAGTTCACTTATTATAGATTTTCTTCGTTCGCAATGCAGTGTTCAAAGCCAAAGTGCTTCATGCCAGTGTCCTCCAAGTCTTCTCTGACATAATAATTGTGGCGCTGCGCCAAGCTGCCAACTGGGGCTGCATAGGCTACGCCTTTTACTTCTGTAAACCTCTCTAGCTCTCCCTCTTTTTTTCACAATTGCTGTCACGGAAGTGATTTCCGAGAATTGTAAAAAAGTCTTTTATTCATGCGAATATCTCCGAAAAAAAGCACAGTATAACTCCGGACCCGCTATAAGAAGTGCCCGACGCTCTATACAAATTATGGCGATGAAAATGTATGAATCATTAAACGCGCCTTGTTTCTCTCGCACATCACTCTCACAGTAATCATCGTCAACGGAGTGAAGTGGTGACGAGCAAGCGACGAATTAAAGCGCTGCATAGTCACACTAACGAGTAGAGGTGTGAAGTGCGGAAAAAAACGTGAAAACATTGAGAAACACTTGCTTTTTTCTTTTCATTTCAAAGGTGTTGCGAAAATTGGCCAATATTTTCGTGTAAAAACATGAGGGGAGAGGAAAAGGCTAGGCAACAGGCGGCGTTCGACGTGCAACCAAAACGCGAAAGTAGAAGCTGAAAAATCATACCGAAACACCAGATGACGGTTGACCACTCGTCAGCGACATAATATAATGTCATCTACTATCGCCGTGCGCGTAGTTTCGACGTTCATGTGCGCTTCCTGGTGTTTTGATGCGCGTTATTCTTCAATTCTCGCTTTCCTTCGAGCACGTCTGCAACCTGTGGCATAAGTCCGTATATAAAGCCGTGTGGGAGAATATCCTTAAATGGTACGGCCAATTGCCATCATGTGATTGCGCTTCGCGGTCTCGGAGACCGTTGGCGTTAAACGGGGGCCCACTGTTTGTAGAAACTACAGTAGCAGCGAAGCTTTTCTCAATGTTACTCGCCTATTTAAGCACACTGCTCTGTACGAGAATTAGAGGCATTGCCGCTTTATGCTGCAACAAGTTCATCTTTTTGACACATGCTTGTAGAGGTATAGCCTAAAACACGGAGATATCTTTGGTTGAGGTCATTCAGAGAGCTTCCAGCAAGACTAGTAATATTATATTAAATATATGTCCTAGTGATCAAAGGCAGTGTTTTAAGACACTCATAGCTAAGGCAGAGAGATTGGCTGAACTCTCCCCTCTGGTTGTAGCGGTTGATATCAACGGGCCTTTCCGGCCGTCGAACAACCTGTATGATTTTGTTAAGGGTAAGAGTTAGTGGCAGCAGACAGAAGATGTGGATCTATAGGTAATAACAGACCCAACGATTCTTTCTAGACGCGGCAAATCAACCACCAGAAACTCCACCTCAGACCTAGTTTCTAACTTGGTTGGTTGGGAAAACCTACTGACGGATTTACGAAGTGATCATTTTATTACAGTTCGTGAATTACAAATTGAGACAAAATATAAAATAATATTTACGTACGCTGATTGAGATAAGTTTTTTGAGTCACGCGGAGCTCGAGTGGAAAAGGAGGAAAACCCGGAGTCTCTGGAGCAGTGGACGAAGATGCTACTGCAGGATGTTAGGGTGGTTACCAAGACGATTGAGAGAGAGGTAAGGACAGGAAAAACTGACTGTCGGCTTGCTCATTTACTGCAGGCTGACTAGTCACTATTGCTCAATGGAGGGTCAGGAGCTTAATCGTCAGCTTCGGAAAATGTGCGCGAAGTTAAATACGCAAATAGACGGGCATTTCCGAAACTTGTCGAGGCAACTGTGGGATGAAATTTGCAACTCAGTCGAAGGACAAATGCGATAATGGGTAAATGAAGTCTTTTAAAGGATCGACTGGATAAAGAGCATACAATCTAATCAGAGGGGGCTCCTCTCTACAGTACTCCATCCTGCTCAAGGGTCCTCTTCGGAAGCGCATATACTGGGGCCATGGGCTTAAAAGTATCTACCACTAGCAGCCAATTCCAAGATGCACGCCTACCTGGGGTGCACGGGAACAACTTGTCTTTATTTGGATGAACCCTTTGGCATCAGCATTGCGCTAACTGCCCTGCAAAAACTGAATGGCCTATCGGTACCGGCTCTGAATATGATCGCCAACAAAGCGCTTCCGAATTTGGAAGTAGACTCTGTCAAATTTCTTGCTGATAAGAACAATAGGATTTTGAAGGGTGGTGGCTCGAAAGAGTGGAAGTTGGCCAAGGCGATAATCATTCCCAATCCCAGTAAAGCACCAAGCTTGGATCTCTTCCTGGCCCACACAAACCGCCTTCAGCAGTTGAAAATTCACAATACATTAAATAAAACCACTGACGCACAAGAAAAAACACAGGTAATTAGGCTCTCTGGCTGAAAAAAATAGGTTAAGGAAGATTCTCGCTGGGGTGGCTAGCACACCAGATTAGGTTAAGGCTCTCACTAAGGGTGACGAGAAATCAGAAGGACATTATAATTGCCGCACTTTTCGCGCAAAACATGTATCATCAACAAGATGTCGGAAGGAAGAGAGCGCGTGCTCAGGCCCTTCTCCGCCAAGTTGCGGAACTCGACGAGGGTGCCTGTTTCGTCGGCGCGGCGCATTATGGTGATCAGAGGGACCTAATTATTGAAGTGGGAATCAACCACAAGGTGCTTACCTTTAATGCGCAGTTAGTATTCACCAAAACTGCCAATCCCGCTTCACAGGTGGCCATTGTCTCGGCTCTGTTAGATCACAAACTTTGAAATATATCTCGTGAATCTAGAGCGGTCATTCGCGTTTTCAGTGTTCGAGCTCAGTGGAAGGAGGCCAGGAACATACTGGGTGAAAAGTCACTTACAACTCATGCTCTTTCATGGTTGCCGGCTTATGTGAGCAAAATGGACGACTGGATTAGCGATCCTAACGAAATGGTCCATCCCAGAGAGCTAGAGTTAATTGTCCGTGGCCGTTTGCAGGTCTACTTGGGAAATAGGTAATCAAAGATCCGCCAACAGCATTATTAGAAACTGTCCGGAATTTCGCTAAGACGCTGTGGCTTTAACCAATGATAATTTTTTCTATTTGTTTCTGCAAACAATCATTTCTATATCTTAGTGCTGTTACACAAGCGATATCAAATAAAATAGGTAAGAGTGGTCCGCCTTAATATGCTTTGGCTAACGAGTCTCCCATCTTATTTGGATAAATCTCGCAGTGGCCAGGTACGCATAGCAAGTGGAATTTTCTCAGGTTTGCTGGTAATAAACTACTAATCATAGTCAATAACGTCAAATTCTTTGCTGTAGATAGTGCAGTACATACTGAGACAGAACCAGTAAGTATTGCTGCTTATAATTCGCTTGCAGAAAGTTTACGAAGTTCTAGAGTTTGCGCAAATAATTCAGCGATGAATGTAGGCGTATGATCGAGTGACCAAACTTAAAAAGACCATACAAGAGAAGTACAGTAGATGCCTACTTCAGCCTTTTCGTTTAGTACGGTTGCATCCGCCGCATTAATGTTGTTTATGAACAAATGACTCAAGTAATCTTGTAAGCAATAGTTTAAATATCGAAGGGGCATTTGTTTCACATTAGAGGGCAAATTATTGTCAATTTCTATTCCAAGTTTTGAATTAGGCATCTTAGTTGAGGTAATCTGATAGATATTTACATTCAGAGGTTCTAGCAGCGCTTGGACGAGCTTAATCTGAGGATAGTGTATTCTAGACCATTGTTTTCTAAAGAAAGCGCTTGGTTCTTGAATTAAAAAGTAACACACTTGTCTCAGAGGCAAATTGTGTGTTTTTGAGGAAGTTGGAACTGTAAGTAATCTAAACCGACTTAACAAAAGTGGAAGACGCGCTTCCACATACGAAACACTATTTGCAACAAATTTGGGGAGTCCAAAACACAAGCGCAAAGCTTCTCTTTCGAATAATAATAACTCTCTCATCTTTTATGCCAAGCTGCCAGAAAATAATACGCACCCGATTACCAAAAGAGGTCGCGGATACATCTTTTAAATCATTATAATGAACTTCAATTTTCTGTTTTCCAATTTTCGTAACCACCCCAAGGCACGTGACGCTTCACAGCCAACCTCGTCCATGTGGCTTTTCTAATTTAGCGTTCTATTATATACGATGCCGAGGTATTTCAGGGAATTGACCTGGGGAATAAGCTTGTTACGATACATCAGAGAAATGTTGACACTATCCTTAAAAAAGAACGGCCGAAGCGCAATTTTTTCGAGGTTCAATGACATATGAATATTGTCAAGCCATGCTTCTAGCATCTTCATGTAATTCTGTAATGCCTGATACAATGAGTGCAGGTCACTGTTTGTTGCAAAGGAAGCAATATCATCTGCATACACGTAAAATTGAATATCCCGATGAGTTGGAATGGAGCTTAGTAATATATGGATTAATACAGGGGATAATACTGAGACCTGAGGTACACCTCGTGTTTGCTTATATCTTTTAGAAGAGCATGCACCCAAGAAAAGAAGCAATAAAATTTTCTGTCTTTTACAAACTCTGTAATCCATGATGTAACATATTTTTTAAAGCGATATTGTTGCATCGGCTGGAACAGGATAGCATACTCCACTTTAGCGACTAGTGCACAGCATTTGCGCCGATGCCGAGCCAGCTGTTGGTGATTTTCTGAATCCACTTGTGTACACCAAATGGGGTATCCCGGTTTGAAGCCAGTTTATCCGCTAGTTCAGCTAAGGATACCGCCTGGAAATCATCATGCGCCCTTAATTTCACAACGGGCTTTGGCATATATGTCGTAAAACTGGTTTGCAAGCTTTTAGCAATATTTTCCAAGAAACCAGGGGGTTTGCGAGAAGCCATAATTGTGGAATGAATGCTTTCGAACTCTGGAATCATCTTTCTCGCACGCAAAAACATTAAAAGCGCTTTATTATTTTTAGACTTAGACAGATAATGAAGTTTATTCATATCATAGTCTTCTTTTGGTTTGCGCACTGTACGCTTGGAATCAGTGGTCATGATTTTAAAATCAAAACAATTTTTGGGGTCATTGGTTAATTACCAGCTTTTTCCAAGCCGCTTTTTACTTTCTATACCAACTGACCAATTCTACATTCCACCACTGCCTAAAAGATCCCGCTGTGATCGAGTTTATAGTATACGTTGATTTTTTTAATGATCGTTTCAATACCAGTAAGTATTGAAACGATCATTAAACTCATAGCCCTATGGTCTTCCTGCATTTCCTCGCAAAAAATCACGTGGATTTTAGATCTTTCTCTAATTTAGCATCATTTGCAAACGAGCCAACTTTCCCGGCCAAGCTAAACCTCGGAAACCTAATTTCGGAACTATTGAGAAGGTGTTCACTATTTATAGCACAATCTAAGATATTCACAAGGATATGCTCAAAGTGGAGATGGTAAATTTGTAATATATGGTCGATTTGGACTTACCTCTAACAAATGTAGCAGCGTGTGAGTTCAAGCAGGAAAAGTTCTTATCGAGCGTCCCTTCCCACAAACGTCTTCCACATACATCAGATCTGAAGCCCCAAGATAGAACCCAGGCAAGCCAAGTTTCCACAGCAGATGCAGATGATGACCACTCATGATGATGGACATGTGTGAAGAAAGTAGATGTGTTTAATGAATGCCCACAGTACACATATATATATTTATATATATATATATATATTATTTTGTTAAGCTACCCAATTTTCGGCCAACCCCCATGGTGGGTGTGAGCCGCAAGTTTAGGATCTACATCTACATATCTACAAAAAGAAGACAAGTATCTGTGCACAACGTCTTCAGGTTCTAACAAGGGAAACCCAATTAAAAAACACTAGTCCTTGAGTTCATTCGGTTGCAGTCTCCCGAATTCAAAACCGTTACTACTAAGTGTTACGCCAAGATTAAGCAGCCACTGTACTTCTCGTTCATTGCGCTCTACAAAAACAGCGTGCTGTTTCGGCGCCTGGCATCAGCAGCGAATCCATACCAATCACTGTTATTTCCAGGCGACCTAAAACAAGCAATACATGAAAATAAGCAACACATTCCTACCATATATGTGCGAGTACATCCCTATCCCCCCAATAGTATTTCTTGCCATTGGTGTGATGACTTCGCGAAACACTTACATAGGCATTGTTTTGCAGAACCAGGAATTGGTTCAGCGAGTCCATCTTATCTACACTGACATCAGCGACCACGAAAAATATTTTTACAATAAAATGCTGGTAGACATGTGTTAGTTAGAAAGAATATTATAATAATATTTGTTGAGGTTTATATTTACAAAACCACGATAGACGCCGTATGGGAGAGCAAGGGAATTTTTAACCAACCACAGTTACTTAACATGCTTATACATCTAAGCACACAGTCCTCAAAAGCTGTCGTGTCCATAACAATTCGATCGCCGCTGCCAGGATTCCATTCCTCGCCTTGTGGGTCAGCAGCCGAGTGTCCTAGCCACTAGAATACCATGGGAATACCATACTCTTGAAAAAGTATTTTCAAAAGTATATAGTGATATTAAACTGTACATACCTGCACGTCTTTCTCAATTGGTATGTACCAACTTGCCACAATATCAGAACACCTAAATGTCGACGCTCCGAATCTGCATTAGAAAGCACTTTAACCGTGAGAAAGTTTGTTTGGTCCGACATAGAGAAGCCACCAACGGGCTTTTTATACCTGAAAAGTTTGAAGACGTGTATGAAAGTATATCTTGAAGGTTAGCTGAGAAGTCATGGTACGCAGCGCTGCTTTCATTGTTCTACAGTACATGCGCTAATGCCCGCTTGGTTTAGATCTATAAAGCATTATTCATGTAGCCGGTGAAAGAACTCTTCTGAGACTCCAAGTAAATTATTTGATTAGCTACTTTAGTAAATGAAGACGGGAGGAGCCGGCGCCAGCGATTGAAAACAAATCTCATCATTTGTAGAACAAAGCTCATGTCACGCTCAATCGTCTACGATACATAGATCGCGTGCCTCCATTGAGTGCGCCTATACTCAGTGCAGCGGAGAAACTGCGGGAAGCTTGTATTTCTACCACGCCTGATGTAAGTTGTTCTTTGGACATTGTGTTCATTGCGGGGATCAAACCCATGTCATCAAGTAGATAGCAATCTAGTGCAGCAATTTCTCAACCCGAACGTATATAAGCTTTCTCTGAGAGAAAACTCCAAGAGGAAATAGGAGTCATAGAGCCATCCTGTGTTGCACACTACGGCTTTTCGATCGCCTGTAGTGGCTTGAATACCCGATTCACGCCATGTACCTCTCCAACGCACATTCAAGAAACGTAAAATATGCAGTAGATGCGGCCTACAAATGTAAGTTATTTTTCGTGCGTAAAGTATTCATTGAAAGTATCGTTCAAGCAGGTTCATCGCAGAACTGTATTCTCCCTAATAGCATGGGCCTCAAGAGCATGCTGCTTTCCTGGAACCTCTGAGTTTCGACGTCAGTTACGGAAAACGTTTTGCGGAATTGACGTCATTCTGAGCTCAGGAAGCACGAATACAAGTAGGATAAAAAAGGTTCTTTTCAGTTGAAACACGATCAGTAAAACTTAGTTCGCTACGAACACAGCAAAGTGAAAATCTGGCTGTTCGACTCAGAATCATGTCATAACTAAATGTACATTCAACTTTCCCCTTTTGATTTTAAATACAGCCATTGATAACGCAAATTCAGGCCACCTCGCTCATGGATATATAGTGTCTCGTATCGATCGCAGAAAGGTGTCTTTGGCTGAATATTTACTATAATTTTCTTTATTTGTATAGTTATAATAGCTTCATGGCAATGATATTGAAGCGAGAAGTGGATACACACGAAAAACAGAAACAAAACAGTGTAGGTAATTCAAGTCTGACATATTTCTTTAAAATATACAAAAATAGTAGTTCTTTCAAGAAATGAGAAGACGATAAAAAAACAGGAGCAATAGGCAGCGGTAACACTGTGCCAAATAATTCTTGAGAGACTGATTGGTATCTCAGATTGCCAGGTAAAACATCCACCATTATATCGTTTGGAGCCAGTCAGTTGGGTGCGGGCTTCAGTGCTATTCTGTCAGCGCTACATAAATGCATTCAGGAAACCGGAAGATTACGCTGCTAGTGGTACTGCCAGATATATCATATTCTTTGTCCCACTTCTTCATTTATGCTATTTTGTTTTATAAATTCTGCTTTATCGAATTCTTCTGCGCTCTTTCACGTTTTTTCAAAGGAATATTACTATTGTTCTTAACAAGTCCCTCTTTTTTTAGCAAGCGTTGAACAAAAACTTTTCATTATAAGGTACGATGTGGCCAATCCCCCTTGCGGGTATTAACAAAGATCTTCTAGGCGACAAGACAATACATTATCCTGGTTGTGCAGTTTAATTATTATTTCATGAAAATTTTTGCAGTAAGTGATACTTGCGACCCTTGATGGAAGGTGGTTTCTAAGCTGAGACGTATAGAAAATGAACGACTGAAAGATGTAGTGTCATAATATGCAGTTCCTATACCTTATTACGATTATCAACACGGTTCGAAACGTACATAGGCCGGGTATGAGGTAATTATTAAGTGTTTATTGGTAGAACATTTTATGAAATAGAAAAACATGGGTGATTTTTCGCCACTGTTTTCATACAAAAAGTGATGTTTTTTTATGAAGGTTTTGCTGGCAGTGTTGTTATAGTTAGAGATGGTGAATCTAGCAGAGATATTTTGTTCTAGTTCAAGAGAAATGATAACGTTAGCATAGCTAAGATCTCATATGGCAGAGGTATACTCAGGTTCAGAGCGTATGAGATACTTATAGCGTGTTAATTTGAAGGAACGATGTGCTATAAAATTTGAGTTGGAAGTACCCGAGCATGTGATTAGCATTGTTGCTGACGTAACTTACGTCAGTTGTACAACTTAAGTTTTTTTATACGAATGTCAGGATATTTATTTATATATACGGAACCCAAGGAATGTTGTTTAGATTGTATTGCTTTGCAATAGGTATTATCTTTGCGCGCAAAAAAAATGGAGAAAAAATTATCGCTTGGCTTTAGATGCAAAAAAAACAAGACAACGATTGTGAAAGGGAAATGTAGGCACCTTGACTCGACATGTCTTCCATCTATACGCCTCATTTAGCGTGATTACGCTCGCACTAAAAGCTTATTAGACGCCACACCAACGCTTGCAGTTCTGAAACGTAGTTCGAAATAAAATGATAAGCTTTAAAATATTATATCATAAAATTATTTAAGTAGCTACCACTTCTGGTAAACTCAACATTGGGAAAAGGTGTCGCAAACATGGAAATTATTCCAGTGTGATGCAAGAGAAGGCTCCATCACATCACACAGTTAGTGATTACCTCGTTACCTACGTAAACAGTGCGTCACACTTGAACACGTGTGATAGGGGAAACAATCTGATCACATTCGCTACAAACGGTACCTATCTCAACTTCCCTAACAAGAAAGTAATTGATAAGGCGCAGTAATGCATGTGCTGAAGTTTCGATGCTGCTGATCGCACCATTTTCAAATCTGAGACAACTGGGTGGGGAAGAAATAAACGATGCGATTGCTTTGAGTGCCCACCTCCCAGAAAAAAAGAAAGTGATTCCTCGCACAAGCAACCGAAACCACCTCGAGAGCGGCTCAACAAACAAGCGTGACGGGCGACAAGAAAAAGCCCTCGCCAGATGCCACTCGAGGTATTTTGCGCATCCCGCAATTACTTTTGTCATCAACAATACCTGCCTTAATTATTCATGTAACATCACAGGGGGCCTCTGTCTGCGCCAAACTAAAAAAGATGTCGATTGGTGTTGATAACTAAGACGAATCCTCATCCTTAACGTGAAAAAAGTACATATAATATAGGTAACACACCTCACTAATAATTTGTCAAAAGTGCCCCCAAAAGGACGGTTAGGCAACACAAGTATGTCGACATTGCAATTTAGGTTTTAGGGGTCTCTCGAAGGCTTGAAAAAGAACTGAAACGGCCCGTATTCCAGAGAAAGTTTGTTGGCAAAAACTTTTTCTTGGAATATTGCACTCATTCACTCATTGAAATGAAAAATAAATTTAAAAAAGAAGCCTCGATCTTGAATACACCGCTCAACTTTGTCTACCTTCCTTGACGTTGGTGCGCGTTTCATTATGACACATAGCATGCAGCATGTGCTGAGGTATGGCTTGAACCTTTTCGAACAGTTACCTAGTTTGAAAGGACGTGTGATCAAAGCAAGGAAGACCTTGAATTTCTCCAAACCCGGGCCATCCTGCAGAGCACCCCAGGTTGCAACGATATGTATGGCATATTTTCCGATTGTTATGTATAGATTGTGCTGAGCGCGCATACGCTTGCAAATTTTGCTGGAACTCAAAATAGTGTCAGCTATAACGCTGAAAGGTTTTCTCAGGCGTGCCCATAAAGCAACGAGTATTACGCACGATGAGGTTACCTTCCGCTGATGATTGCGTTAGAGGGTATTTTAGCACTCAGTAAGTCACTTTGTTTTTTTTTGTTCGCATAAATTCGCGAAAGAAAGTGTTTTGTTTTTGCCTGATCATATTATGTTCATTACCGTGGACACGTGGCAATATACTGAAAAGTCACGTTTTTGACCGTATACTCGATAACATATTATGATAGAGATTTCACTTGCAGCGTCTTCTATTTTGACAGTTTATTGCTGGAGCGTTTGCAACGTCTCCAAATAAATTTACATGCCAAACTTGATACCCTGGCTTATAAACTGCATTCGTGCCGTCTCCTTCAACAAAAATAATATAACCACAAATGTGTCTTGTGGTGATATCTCTCTCACCTCTTCTTATGCGGTGCAGCGCTTTAGAATTGATCGAGTCAATCCTGAAGATTTGTACTCAGCAAGCGAGATGGAAGGAGGCCAGGTCCTCCGGCATATTGACCAGGTCTGACGTTTATGTCGCAACCCTGCCTTTCTATTTCGCACTATCTTTGTCGCAGGGTCATGATACTCTTTAGAATGCTAAATAGCAATAGTTTCGACTTGTTTAGTTTTTGAGACGCTGCCCGATTCGCATCTTCTATGAATCTGGCTTTCGCCAATGATAACAAGCTCATACGTGCCAAGATTGACGTTGAGAAGGACCATCTCTTGGTAAATATTACATTGTTTTTTGTTAACCTTTCCTGTTTTCAACAACTGGTTTGTTGGATGAAACTAAGTAACATGCCATGACTTTTTAAGAGGCTAACGAAGAGCTCAGGTATCAATAATAAAACACAAAAACCCACTGAAAAATCAATGCCAAATTCAGCTTGTAATAAGTAGATTGAATTCTGTGGCGCCAGAATAAACTGAAGAATCCGCAATGGACCAGTATGTCACACTCAAGAGGAAGCGATGTAGTGCAATGGATCACCTTTGCTGCTTTTCTGAAAGAGTTAAAATATTTAACGCAGCACTTCTCCGTGGTTTCTTATTGGTATATTTACCACATTGAGTCGCATATCAACTGCTGCTACTTATTACGGTGAGTTACTAAGCGGGTCTTGAGTGGTGGAAGCCAGTCGCTCCAAGGTACGATGACAAACAAACAAAGGTAAGAACAGGATGTATTTCATTGCCGCGTTCATGTCTTTGTATTCAGTTGTTGAATTTATGTGTGCTTGAGTATTTCTTGTCAATATTACAGCAGTACTTATGACAAAAGCATCCAAAGAAGTTGCAACTTTGACACTGATAAAAACGAATGCTACAAAACCATGTGGTTTCGCATAACACAGCAATACAAGATCAGATATAATATCGAAATTGTTGAAAAGAGCACCCAGAGCCAGCTTGAGATATGCAAGGATAAAACATTTATAGCCTAAACCAATATTTGCATCTAATAATGCTTCGGTGAATGGAATATAGTTTTCTGTGAGAGTATTTAATTTAATGTCAGTGGTCCTCATATAGTTTTAGGTGCCAACTGCATAGAAGACACCAGACGGCTCAAACAAGTCATGAATGCTTCGAGAGCTGAGTCTGAGGAGTCTGAGAAAACACAAGTGTGTCAAGAAGGAAGAAAAACTTATACCTATGACAGAGGAAATACTTGGTCTATATTATATTCACTTCAGTCGTTAATGGCTGATGTGGTGATAATGCTGTGTCCAGACGCCAACCTGTTCTCTTTGCCATCATTGACCAACATATGACAACGGCATATGCTTGCTGAAAGGCACATGCGTTATGCGTCATCTTTTCGAACTGATTTTGTGGAAGTAGTTTTACAGCGACTAATTTGTTTGCGTATTGCTAGCACTTTTGGCACCTATCTATCTATCTATCTATCTATCTATCTATCTATCTATCTATCTATCTGTCTATCTATCTATCTATCTCTCTCTCCCTATATATATATATATATATATATATATATATATATATATATATATATATATATATATATATATGTATGTAGGTATGGGATACGGCACAACGGGAGCGTTGTCAACAAGGATAAATATATTTATTTCCCAACAGTTTCGAAAGGGGTCCTCCCTTCATCAGGGGATGAGTTATACTGACATGAACTTCCAAAATTCGTTGCTGCCGCGTCCCTCTCGCCTTGAAAGATGTTTGCAATAGTGAGAAAGAACTAAAAAATGAAAAAAGGCAAAAAAGGGGAAGAAAAAAAACGAACAAGAAAAAGAAAGAAAAGAAAGAAAGTAAAAAAGAGGAAGAAGCACTGTCAACACTGAGAACGAAGCCAACTGTCCGTGTACGTCCGCATACGGTTCTTATCACGTGCTGTTCAGTTCTCGACGTGTGTCGGGCCACCCAAGATTGTCGCCGCGGTGGCGGGAGGGTCCGTGACGGCGTGCGTAAAGAAAGGGGTTTCCCCGTAATGGGTCGGTCGGCGGGCGGCGGGCGGCGTGCCTAAAGGAAGGGTTTCTCGTTAATGGGTCGGTCGGGTATTTAGCTTTAATCTTCGTCCGTTTCCCTTCAATGGTCATCAAGTGGTAGGCGAACGTAAACACTTTGTATGTGCATGTGGAAAAAAAATAAGAAAGTACAGTGTACACGTACGAGTCAGTCAGAAAAAAGCATGGTCTCCAGCTATCAATCTTTGTCACCAATTTCCTCCTGGCTTACTTCTCGGAGGCAGTTGCGTTTTCCGGGGTCCTCGTTGATGCCGGCTACTAATGTTCAAAATTTGAAAAAAATATGCCTCACGCTGTTCGCGCTGGCGTCTGTTTGAGAAACCAGACTGCAAAAGAGTTACGCTGATATTTTCAAAACTGTGGTTTGCAGGCGCAGATGTCTGGATAAAGGTAGCTTCGGCAGTCAAGTGGCGTGGTACCGGTGATTATTGAACCGCAGCCGAAATGGCGTGTCTGTTTGGCCGATATATTCTTGTCCGCAGATGTTGCAATGTAGCATGTATATTTCGTTACTGGAGTCACAATTAAGGCTTTCAGTTATGCAGAATTTGAAATCCGAGAAGTTCGCTTTGGATTTACGTGTTGTGACCATCTGTGGGCATACCTTGCATCGAGCTTTTCCGCAGGGATGGCAACCTGATTGAATTTTGGGGGTGTTTGTTTTTGCTCTGACAAGAATACCTTCACGAAGACTAACTGGCTCATTGAATTATTACTCCCACATATACGTATATATATATATATATATATATATATATATATATATATATATATATTATATATATATATATAAATATATATATATATATATATATATATATATATATTGCCACAGCTCAATAATCGCAGAAGACGCGTGCCACAATTCGCGTTCGTAAAAGCCGCCAAGCAAGTAGCAAGAAAGCCGCGCCATGGAACGCCGTCCTGCACGCGCCACGATGCTACGCCATGGGACCGACACGAGACTCGAAGGGCAGAGGAAAGGACCGACGAAGTTGGAGTCAGCGAGCACGAGACATTTCTGGCTGACCATTTTTAGCTTTAAGTTTACGGGCACAAGTTCGCCCTAAATAAAGAGTTTATATAGCACCAGGTGCTATATTTATTCGTAACAATCTGGTGGACGTGCTGGGTATGATTCCAAGCCCACCACAGGGAAGGGAGAGAAGCCCAGGTCCCAGAAGATTGCAGCAGCAGAATTGACACCTGTGCACCAACGCACGAGTCGCCGACTACGTGATGAGCAGCCCAGGTTTGGCCTCCTAATTGACTCAACAAGACCTGTCGAGACCTCAAGCACAAGCGTCACTGCGATGGCCACACAGTCAAAGCCATGTCCATCTCACCTCATTGTGGATTCGCCACGTACACCAGAGGTCTTCCACGGTGAGAACTTTAAAGACGCTGAGGACTGGCTTGAAGGCTTCGAGCGCGTTGCACGTTTGAATGGTTGGGACGAAGCCCGATAACTTCGTTACGTTTACGTCGCCCTGCAAGATTTGGCACGTTCGTGGTTTGAGAACCGCGAAGCGTCCTTGCTGTCGTGAGACGACTTCCGACAAGAGCTAATCGCAACCTATCTGAACACGAACCGCAAAGAGAAGGCAGAGGCTGCTCTTCAGGGGAGGAACAACGGAATAACGAGAGCGTGGCCATGTACATAGAAGACATGTCGCGGCTCTTCCACCGAGCCGACCAAAACATGGCCGAGGAGAAGAAGTTGCGGCACCTAATGCGCGGAGTAAAAGGAGACATTTCTGCAGGCCTGGTGCGGGATCCACTACGAACTGTGGCGGAGTTCCGGTCCGAGGCAACGACCATGAAAAGGACACTACAACAACGTGCGCGACTGTACAACAGAGACTTCAGCGTCTCTTCAGTCAGGGCGGAGTCAACAACCCTCCCCACTAACGCTGACGTCCTTTGGGAAATGGTGAGGGCTATTGTTAAGGAGGAGCTCCAGAAACTTCAAATCCCCCAAAGTCCTCCAGCGATGCCCTCAATTGCGGACGTTGTACGTGAAGAAGTGCGGCAAGCAAATATTCAACCGCAGCCTCAGGTGCCACACCACACGCAACCGGAACCTCAGCCACAGCTGTCGTACGCGCAAGTCGTACGGCAAGAAATGAGACGCCCGAGCTTTGCACAAGCTCCCGTTATGCTACCGACCTTTCCTCGCAGTACGCCACCGCCAATGCAAGAAGCGAGACCCCGCAAAAGTGATGTATGGCGCACGGCAGACCGGTGGCCCCTCTGCTACAACTGTGAGGAGGCAGGCCATCTTTATCGGACATGCCACTACCGTCGGGTCTGGCTACGTGGCTTCCCAGTGAATACACCCTGCCCTCGTAACGGTGAGCGCCCTTACGAAATCGAAGAATATTTTTCTTCGCGCTATCCCTATCCAAACACTCAGCTACATGAATCGCAGTCAATTGCACCAATGCGCAATAGGTCGCTGAGTCCACACCCATCATCTACTTTCCCGAGGCGTCGTTTACCAAGCCCGCGACGGGAACACTAGAACCAGCGACCTGTGGAGGCAGGGTCGCTGATTTTCGGAAAACTGAAAACCCTCCATCGCTAACCTGATCAGACGACGACACTGACACAATGACCAACAAGCCCAGTAATGGTGACATGACATCCGAGCTACTAGTGAGAATCGACGACGTCGAAACGATAGCGTAAGTAGACACAGGTGCAGACTACCCAGTATTAAGTAGCACGCTCGCAAAGAAGCTGAAGATAGTGCTCACTCATTAAACCGGACCGCAGATACGCACCGCCGGAGGGCATTTATTCAGCCCCGTACGATTGTGAACAGCGAGAGTGGGAATAAGAGGCCATGTGTACGTCTGCAGTTTTATTGTTCATCCCGAATGTTCCCGTGAGGCAATTCTGGGCATGGACTTCGTGCAAGCAAACAGTGCCATCATCGACTTGCAGAAATCCCAAATTTCTTTCTCTACAGAGAACGCTGTTGCCGTGTGTCATGCGGAGCAACCAATTGTTTCGTCTCTTCGTATTGTGGATGAAGGTATGACAGTGCCGCCACGTAGCAGCGTGACATTTTCTTGGAAAAGCGACGTTTTTCGTGAATATGCCAGACTAGCTGATGGAAATATTGAACTGCTACTCACAAAGGGGGATACGCGTGGCGAGAGGTCTAGTGAACCTGCGGCACGGATATACTGATGTGCTATTGACTAACTTTACCAGCGAGGTACAGCATGTGGCGAAGGGAGCAGCCATAGCATCACTTCATGACTACGTACAAGTCTCAGACGTTTGCACCATAGAAAAAGTACCTACAACGCCCTCAACAGTGGACAGTGTCTTCGACAAAATAGATATTGACGAAGAGCTTTCATCTCTGCAGAAATACCAAATTGTGGAGTTGATCAAGGAATTCGCAGAGTGTTTTTCCTCTTCATCGGAAATCGGACGTACGTCTGTAGCAAAGCACCTTATTGTAAAAGAGGGGCATGTTAGACCAGTATGTCAGCATTCGTACCGAGTCGCTTCCAAAGAAAGGGAGGCGATAAAGAAGCAAGTACAGGAGATGCTCGACGACCATGTCATACAGCCCTCCAAACGCCCATGGGCATCGCCGGTAGTACTGGTGAAGAAGAAGGACAACACCATGCGGTTCTGTGTTGATTACAGAAAACTCAACCTCGTCTCGAAGCGAGACGTGTACTTACTCCCACGAGTCGAAGATACGTTGGATAAAATGCGCAATGCTCGCTTTTTTCATCGTTGGATCTAAAGAGCGGGTACTGGCAAATCGAAGTCGACGAACGAGATCGTGAATAGACGGCGTTTGTGACACCCGATGGACTCTACGAGTTCAAAGTACTCCCATTTGGTTTGTGTTCTGCTCCCGCTACCTTCGAGAGGATGATCGACACTGTGCTCTCCGGCCTCAAATGGCAGTCATGTCTTGTCTATCTTGATGACGTAGTAATTGTTTCCACTACGTTTGAGCAGCACGTACAGAGATTGAGAACGGTACTGGACGCTATTCGCATTGCTGCACTTAGGATCAAACCCGAAAAGTGCTACTTTGGATTCCGGGAGCTTCGGTTCCTCGGGCACATTGTCAGTTCTCACGGTGTCCGCCCAGATCCGGATAAGATCACTGCGGTTGAAAATTTCCCAGGGCCAAGAGACAAGAAAGCTATGCGACGTTTCTTGGGGCTTTGTGCCTACAATAGGCACTTCGTTGAAAACTTCTCCAAGATTGCGGAACCGCTGACACGGCTTACGAAGGAAGGTGTGCCATTCATCCGGCACCAAGAGCAAGAAGACGCCTTCTCTGAGTTACGACGGCGTTTGCAGTCACCTCCCATACTCGCTCATTTTGACGAAGATGCCAAAACAGACATTCATACGGACGCCAGCAACGTTGGCATCGGTGCTATTCTTGTTCAAAGGCTGAACGGGGAAGAAAAAGTTATTGCTTATGCAAGCCGCACTCTGTCGAAAGCTGAGTATAAATATTCAGCTACGGAAAAGGAATGTCTCGCCGTTATATGGGCCATCAGTAAGTTCCGTCCATATTTATACGGTAGACAATTCTGAGCCATCAGTGACCATCATTCATTGTGCTGGCTTGCGAACCTTAAGGATCCTTCTGGAAGACTTGCTAGATGGAGCCTGCGTCTACAAGAATATGACATCACAGTAGTCTACAAGTCTGGCCACAAGCACAATGACGTGGATTGCGTGTCACGAGCACCAGTCCACACCTGGTCTATTTAGCACGAACAAGACTCCGCATTTCTTGG
This sequence comes from Rhipicephalus microplus, assembly GCF_013339725.1. Classification (NCBI taxonomy): domain Eukaryota; kingdom Metazoa; phylum Arthropoda; class Arachnida; order Ixodida; family Ixodidae; genus Rhipicephalus; species Rhipicephalus microplus. The sequence goes on from NW_023611162.1 coordinate 19,900, forward strand.
TGCTGTGAATGTGTCGGAGATGGCTCATGATAAGCGAATGGACCCAGAATTACTTCTGCTCATTCATTACTTAGAGGGGCAGCAAGTCGAAGTACCGCGAGTTTTCTTCCGTGGGCTTCGTTCCTACGTCCTCCGCAACAACGTTCTCTACAAGAGAAACTTTCAACACACCGGTGAAACGTTTCTACTGCTGATACCGTCATTACTGCGAGCGGAAATTTTAGAAGCGTGTCATGATGACCCATCGGCAGGTCACTTGGGTACTAGTAGGACTTTGGCAAGAATCCGCCGGAGATATTACTGGCCAAAATAAATGGATTCAGTACAGCATTACGTAAGATCTTGTCGAGAATGCTAAAAACACAAAGTACCACCCCTAAAACCAGCAGGTCTTTTGAAACCGATAGAGCCACCGAAAAACCCGTTTGAACAGGTTGGAATGGATTTGCTAGGACCATTTCCTATGTCATCGTTTAGGAAACGCTGGATAGTTGTAGCAACCGACTACGTGATCTGGTATGCCGAGACGTCATCTCTCACAAAAGGAACGGCAAATGAAGTGGCTCAGTTTTTTGTGACCCAGATAGTGCTGCGACATGGCGCACCTAAAGTCCTTATAACTTACAAAGGGACTGCGTTCACTGGCAGGCTTTCGCAGTCTGTCATGAAACTAACGCACACCGACCACAGAAGAACTACCGCATACCATCCGCAAACTAACGGGTTAACTGAAAGGCTGAACAGGACGCTTGCTGACATGATCGCGACGTATGTGGACGTCGAGCATCGGACTTGGGATACCATATTACCGTATGCTACATTTGCATACAATACCGCAGTACAAGAGACAACCCACTTCACGCATTTCAACTTGTTTATGGTCGGACAGTAATAACGACATTAGACGCGATGCTGCCTGTCAACAGCACGAATGAAGAGGAACCTGACATTAACGAATATGTAGAAAGGGCAGAAGAGGCGCGACCACTAGCACAGAACCGCATAGTTCAACAGCAGGACGGCGACGTGCACCGTTACAATCTAAGACGAAGGGACGTTCAGTACTCCCTGGAGACCAAAAGTGGGTCTGGACGCCTGTACGTGCACGTGGCCTATCAAAAAAAGCATATGCGGCGCTATTTTGGCCCTTATAGGGTTCTTCGTCAGCTACGCCCACTAAACTACGAAGTAATTCCTGAAGGTCAAGTATGCACAACACGACGCACGAATCTCCCGGAAGTTGTACATGTAGTACGTATGAAACCGTACTACGACAAGAACTGATTAAGTGAACTGACTCACGTCGTCTAACACAAAGACAAGTCCTATTGTTTAGAAACTGTCAGCCGGCACTGCGCATTGGGGCGATGAGTGCTAGGAAGAGGACTAATGCCACCGCTCGATTATCGCAGAAGACGCGTGCCACAATTCGCGTTCGTAAAAGCCGCCAAGCAAGTAGCAAGAAAGCCGCGCCATGGAACGCCGTCCTGCACGAGCGACAATGCTACGCCACGGAACCGGCACGAGACTCGAGGGGCAGAGGAAGGGACCGACGAAGTTGGAGTCAGCGTGCAAGAGACATATTTGGCAGACCATTTTTAGCTTTGAATTTACGGGCACAATTTCGCCCTAAATAGTTTATTTAGTACCAGGTGCTATATTTATTCGTAACAATATATATATATATATATATATATATCGGAAAAAATAAGTGTACGCCTCTAAAAAACTGTTTATTGGTGACGTTTCGATCGGAGACTGATCTTCATCAGGCAAAATTTACTCCGACGCGTTTTTATGCCATCGTCCAGCGGAGAGAGAGAAAGAAAAATATACATTTACTAGTGGCCCAACTACTCATCCTGCACTGATAAGCAGCCAAACAGCCACGTGTGCGTACTACGCATGGCACGTGCATTAAAGAAAAAGAACAAAAGAAAAAAAAGGAAAAAGAGATAAAGACGCACCTGGGCCAGTGGCAATACCACCCATTATACACTGATAAGTAGTCAAATGACCACGTTTGCGTACTATTTAATGGCAGGTGCATTTTGTAAAAATAAAATAAAATAAAAAACGACTGGTAAACAACACACAATCATGGCAAGTTTTTTGGTCCAGTTGGCTAAAAAGAAAATTCCAGTTATAAAAAGTTTAACTCCTCAGGTTCACCTCTCATCAGCTTTCCCCATAGCTTGTAAGGAATACCAAAGTACATTCCTTGCGATCATTGTCGCTGTCGCATTCCACCTGTTCTCCCCCTCTATCGTTGCTCTTGAAGCCTGGTGAGCCTGGTATATATATATATATATATATATATATATATATATTATGAAGTCTTGGTAGTCTTGGTTGCGGCAGCAATTAATTGAGGAAAGACCTCACAAACGAACGGGCAGAGCCAGTACACAGACGATGACGATGATGATGACCCATAGGGGCAATGAGGACAAAGAGACAAGTGGATGATGGTGATTGTGATCATGCAAGGATGAGGACGATGTAAATAACAAATGCCCACACTAATTTTCCCACTTGGAAGCGGACACCCTGGCTGCCGTAAGTCAAAGTGACGGGGAACGTCGCGTGAAAGGTTTCATGCGACAAACGTGGACAATCTCTGTGCTGCGGTAGCGGCGGTCTGTTGGGGCGAAGAGTGGTGTCACACGATAATTAACCGGCGAAGTCTGTTCTAAAACAATGTATGGCCCGATGAAGCGTGGTTGGAATTTGTCACAGAGACCAGGAGGGCGAATAGGTGTCAAGAGCAGCACCTCATCACCAGGTTGGAAAAACACAACACGGTGGGATTCGTCACAGATGATCTTGCGCTCGTGCTGTCTCGCTTCAGTATTGATGCGAGCCTGATGGCGAGACTGGGCCAGGTGGGAAATGTATTCTTCGCTAGAAGACTGACATGAATTCTCATGGCTGCTGAAGAAGGAGACGTCGAGAAAGGTAGTCGGGGTGCGTCCGTACATGAGGTAAAATGGTGAGTAGCAAGTTGTTCGCTGAACGGCAGTGTTGTAAGCGAATGTCAGGAATGGTAAAAGAGTATCCCAGTTTTTGTGGTCGGGTTGGACGTAAACGGCTATCATGTCTGCAAGGGTTCGATGAAATCTTTCTGTGAGACCATTTGTCTGAGGGTGGTAGGTTGAAGCTGTCTTATGAGTAGTTCCAGAAGCGCGCAGTACTTCATTTACCATTTGTGACAAGAACAATTTGCCGCGACCACTAAGCAGTACACGAGGAGCCCCATGACGCAGGATTATGGCGTGAAGAATAAACTCTGCAAATTCCACAGCTGAGCCCGTAATACCAGAGGAAGTCTCAGCGTAGCGTGTCAGGTGGTCAATGGTGGTCACTATCCATCGTTTGCTAGCAGATGTGACGGAGAGATGGCCGTAAAGGTCAACACCTACAACCTCGAAAGGCATTGAAGGGCACGGAAGTGGCTGTAGGGGTCCAGCAGGTGCAGACGTGAGGAGTTTACGACGCTGGCATGCGTAGCAGGAACCGACGTACCGAGCTACACTAGAAGAAAGGCCAGGCCAGTAATAACGACATCGAATGCGGTCAAGAGTTTTTTTAAAACCAAGATGACCAGCAGTCATGTCGTCGTGGAAGGCTTTGAGCACCTGAAGTCGAAGAGAGCGTGGCAGTACAGGAACCCAGCGCTGACCGTCAGTGTGGTAGACGTGGCGGTAGAGAACCCCATTATCCAGCCTAAAGTGCAGGAGTTGATGACGGAGTCGCGTGTTTGGTGGATGAGAAACTCCCGAAAGGTGATCCATCATGCGTCTGCAGTATGAATCGGACCGCTGGTGGGAGATAAATGTTGGCTCGTCGTCCGAAAAGGTTTGCGTTATTGATGCGAGCGTATGAACTTTGGTAGATGTGGCGGTTGAGTTCTCACCAACGCTCATATCGGTAGTTGGAAGCGGGCAACGAGATAAAGCATCGGCGTCTTGATGTTTTCTGCTTGACTTCTAAGTTATGTCAAAGTCGTGTTCCTGCAAGCGTAGTATCCACTGACCCAAGCGTCCGGACAAGTTCTTCAGTGGAGAAAGCCAGCATAGAGGATGGTGGTCCGTAAAGATTGTGAAGTGACGGCCGTGGAGATAGGGACGGAACTTCTGGACTGACCAAACCACAGCCAAACACTCTTGCTCAGTTATAGTGTAGTTCTTTTCAGCAGGGGTGAGTACGCGTCTGGCATATGCAACAACTTTCTCTAGGGAAGACTTGTCGCGTTGTAGAAGAACGGCTGCTATACCAAGGCCGCTAGCGTCGGTATGAAGGATAGTCGGTGCGGCTTCGTCAAAGTGGCAGAGCAGAGGTTCAGACGTGAGTGCCCGCTTCAACAGCTCGAATGCCGTTTGACATTCTTAAAACCACAGAAAGAGGACGTTCGAAGCGAGTAGTTGGTGTAATGGAGCAGCAATAGAAGCGAAGTTCTGGATAAGCCGACGAAAATAGGAGGCGAGGCCAAGGAAACTGCGCAGCTCCTTTGGTTTTTCGGGACGCGGAAAGTTAAGGACTGCAGAAATCTTGTCAGGATCGGGCCGGATGCCATCTTTGCTAACAACATGTCCTAAGACTTTGATAGATTTGTTAGCGAAAGAGCATTTCTTAGTGTTTATTTGAAGCCCGGCGCTGGCAAGGCATGTTAGAACTTGATCCAGTCATTCTAGGTGCTCAGGAAACGTTGACGAAAAGATAATAATGTCGTCCAGGAAGCAAAGGCAACTTTTCCATTTCAGGCCGCGCAGCACGGTATCTATCAAGCACTCAAAAGTCGCGGGTGCGTTGCAGAGCCCGAAAGGCATCTCGTTGAATTCATATAGCCCGTCGGCGGTTGCAAACGCCGTTTTATCCTTATCGTCTTCATGCTAGTACCCAGAACCCAAGTCGATGCTTGATTAAAATTCCGCGCCTTGTACGGAATCAAGGGCGTCGCCAATGCGTGGCATAGGGCACACGTCCTTGCGTGTGATCTTATTGAGCGCCCGGTAGTCCACGCAAAAACGCACAGAGCCATCCTTTTTGCGGACCAAAGCAATAGGAGGCGACCAAGGACTAGATGAGGGACGTATGATTTCCCGTTTAAGCATGTCCGCAACGTTTTCTTCTATAATTTTTCTTTCAGCTAGAAACACTCGGTAGGGTCAGCGGTGTACGATAGATATCCCAACAGTTTGAATTCGATGTGCTGTAGTATTAGTGCGGCCCAGCTTAGACGAGCAAAAATCGAAAGAATTTGCAAGTTTCTGTAAAAATGCGAGCAGCTGCTGCCTCTGTGAATATGTCAATTCGCTGCTGATAGCGGTGGTAAAGGCGGAGGAAAAAACATGCTCACAAAGGGAAGGTTTTTTGGATGCGATGGCCTGAAGTGGCGTGACAAATACAGGCTTGAAGTCGGCAACTGGGGCCAATGTAGTGCCCTGTGGCAGTAAGATCTTCTCCGGTGTAGAGTTGACAGCGGTGACAAGTGCAGAGCTATTGCAAAAACGAGCAAAACCGGACGGAAGAACTATACCTTTACGAACGCAAAGTGGTGACGGTGAGACCAATACATCACCGTGATAGATGTCATTGGACGTAATGCTGACAATTTGCTCTTGTAGTGGAGGCAGTTCGATGGCTTTCGCAGCTATCAGACGAAGTGGCTTGTGATTGTCGTTGTCAAGCATGTAGTCGGTGTCAGCGAGGTGAATTACGCGTTGTCCACAACAAATCGCCGTGGAAGCAGATGATAGAAAATCCCACCCTTAAATTAGTTGGTGATAGCAGAGGAACAGGACAGCAAACTGGACATGATGGTGGATGCCGTCGATGAACACACGCAAAGTACAAAACGCCGAAGGGCGAATTACGTTTCCCTGGGCAGAAACTAACGTGGGGCCATCGTAAGGCGTCATTACTTCCCCTAAATGTTCACACAAATCAGCACGCATCACAGACAATGTGGCACCTGTGTCCACCAAAGCATGGACTCGCATTCCTTCCTTCCACAGAAAGCGTGTTACACGGGCCTGATTGAGGAATTTCAGTTCTAATTCCGAATGCAGTTTTTCCTCCACAAACTGCATCACTTTCCCGAATGAATTCCCGAATGAATATCAGATGAGAATGAGGCGGGCCGAAGTGGAGAAGTGGAACGACGGAAGGGCGAAGGCGAGCGGCGTCTCGTGTTTCGGCTGTTTCGTGGTGCAGTCGATGCCGGAGGAGTTGGAGACCGGTGCGGGGGAGACGAATTACACCGACCTTGATAAGACGCCCCAGTGTACGTATCCCATTCGCGCACGTCGTTCCGACGCTCATCTTGCTGGCGCTTTCGGCAGAAACGAGATATGTGACCACGATAGCCACAGTAGTACATACAGGGCGAGACGAGCGCCACTGTGGGGAATAGAACGCATTCGAGGCACCTGAAGATAGTGCGGTCAGGTGAGCCGGAGAGTCAGGGAGCACGGAATGGTAGTTTACCGGGGGAGCGGCAGCAACTGATGCGTAGGATGGACGCAGCAATGTCGCATGGGCGTCGCTGGGAGGCACGGCAGCAACTTCAGGGTACGTGGGTATGGGGCGTGAAGCAGGTGGCTGTACGGGCGCAACGCCGGTCAGCGATGTAAGTTCCTCCCTGACGATGTCACGCAAGGACACTCGCGAAGACTGTGTAGGACACGGTGTAGGAGATGTGAAGCCCATAGACCGCACTTCTTCACGTATAATGTCCCGGATGAGGTCACGCAGGTGGCCATGAGACGTAGAGTGGTGGTCGTCAATGTCCGGTTGGAGGCTAACAGAGTCCAGCGTATCAAGGCGCTGGCATGCCGTCACGACATCAGCGATGGTAGCTGGTTTTGGACAGCAAGTGCAATAAAGGCAACAGGCCTGTGGGCAACTGTGGGCACAGGTTAGCTAGATGAACACAGAGGACGTTCGAGGACAACGAGAGACTTTTATATACACGAAGACGGACAAATGGATACACACAACATAAACTCACACATATATACACGCGTTCACGGTCCTACACGAAAGGGAGTTAATGTTCTTGTTCGTCCACTCACATTCTACTCTTCGGGCGTGAACGTTGCGCTTGACCTTGAGCTCTCTGGTAGTCAGGAGGCGGTGTGCCTTGTGCTTGCGGAGTTCGTACCGAGGCGGGGCCCGGTCTAGAAGATAAGCGCCAGGGGCATCCCAGTACGGTGGCAACGCCTGGGCTTGCCTGTACACCACCGAGAACAGCGTACCGCCGACTGCCGCGAACAGACCTGGGACAGCGTCTCGTTCCGAGACCAAAACAGCAGCTGGCCGTGACGAACGTTGCTTCAGACCAACTTGGGGGTGAGGTGGGGCGACGCCTAGTCCAGGACGCACCCGAGGACTTCAACGCCGAGACGAGGCCCGGACACGGAGGGTCAGAACGAGCAGCCGGGGCGTGGCCCGAACTTGTCCTTGCTCTCTGCTCTCTGGGGTTAGCGGAGCTGTCCCCGTGGCTCGGGAGCTTTTCACGTGGTACGCGCACGTGCACGCGCCTAGGCGAGCTCATAGTTTTACCGCTATCACCATCATGATGATTCCCGCGCACCCTGAAATACTAAATTGGCCCCGCACACCGATTTTCTACGTCAAAGCATGACGTACACTCTCCAGGGCAGCGTTTTTTTACCACATCTTCCCCCCAGTTCAAGAACAGCGAAACGGCGGGATGAGAAGGGTAGGCATGTTCATAGAGTAGACAACGTATTAGCCGCGTCATGAGTTCTTTGTGTGTCTATACGAGTAATCGGAGAGCCTAGTCACTAATAAGAGATGTGGGGCTAAGATAGTCAGCACCGACATTATCTGAGCCCTGAATGTATTCTACGTGGAAGTCGTAGTCCATCAAGAGTAGACTCCAGCATAGCACTCGTGTGTTGATTTGTCGGGCAGAGTTGATGTATTTCAGTGGCTGGTGGTCTGATTGCAAAACGAATGGCCTGCCGTAGAGGTACACATGAAATTTCTGGACACCCCACACGATGGCGAGGCATTCTATCTCAATTGTAGATTATGCCACTTCACGTGGTAGCAGCTTTCTACTGGCGTAGGACGCTGGATGCAAGAGACCATTGTGTTCTTGTAGGAGGACAGCTCCCAAACTCCATGATGACGCGTCAGTGCGCAATACGAAAGGCCTTTCGAGGTGAGGTGCTTTCAGTATGGGTCGCCTTGTCATCATTGCCTTAAGCTTTTGAAATGCATCCTGATGCTTGTCACGCCAGTTCAGCTTATTAGGACTTCCTTTCTTGGTGAGCTCGGTAAGTGGATGTGAAAGCTCGGCATAGTTGGGCACAAACTCTCGGTAGTAGCCGGTTAGTCCGAGAAAGGCTCGAAGCTCTTTCTTACTTTATGGCCGTTTCGCTGACATGATTTTGTCTGATGTGTCCTTCTGATGTTGTAGCAGCCCTTGTCCCACAATGTGACCAAGGAAGCTAGTCGTCGGGGAACCTACCTCGCTTTTCTTCGGCTTGATAGTTAAACGTGCCTCGCGCACACGTTGAAATACATGGCATAATGTGACCATGTGTTCGTCCCATGTCGCGGTCGCAATAATAACGTTATCAAAGTAGTAATAGACATTGGGAATGTTGCCGACGACTTCTCGCATCAATCGGTGGAACACGGCAGGTGCAGTCTTTATGCCAAAAGGCATAACCCGGAATTGGTATAGGCCCGAGTCACAGGAAAATGCTGTAGCTTCTTTTGACGTACTGGCCATGGGTACCTGCCAATATCCTTTTGTGAAGTCAAGCTTCGAAAAGTATTGACGCCCAGCAAGTCGTGCAAACATTATGTTAGCGCGGGGAATTGGTTCCGCATCCGGAACGACCACATTGTTAAGTTGACGAAAATCAATGCAGAGGCGCATCGTGCCATCCTTCTTCTTGACAACCACAATCGGCACTTGATAAGCAGATGTAGGTTCTCTATTATGCCCAGCCGTAATATTTCGTGGATCTCTTTCTCAATAGCTTCCTTAACAGCGAAAGGTATGGGGTATTGTTGGACATGTATGGGCTGAGCAGTGGTCAATTTCAGCTGGCACTCCACAACATCAGTCTTTCCCGGTAAATCAGAAAATATGTCGTGGTAGGCGGAAAGGAGCTCGTTGACTTGGTTTCTTTGTTCTCTACTAAGGCTAGGTGCTACAGCCACATCCTTCCAATTCTGCGTTTGCGCAAGTGGGGCACGTAATAAATTTTCTGTGCTTTCGATTTCCACTTGATGGATTGACGTTACAGCAGCTGCTGTCGTCAATGACGTGTCCGAGGCATTCCGCAGCTCGTACATTTTGAGCATGTTGATGCAGAAGACAGTTGTTCTGTGACCTAGGTCCACAGCATAATTCAATGGGCTTTTCTTGTCTGTCACAGTAAAGGGGCCCTTCCATGTTAGTATCAGTTTGTTGTGATCGGCGGGTAGTAGCACGAGAACTTTGTCACCCATGCTTAAGTCCCGCTTCTTCGCCTTGCGATCATAGTAAGTCTTCTGACGAACATGTGCCTTCGCAAGGTCCTGAGATGCTATTTCACAGGCTCGTTTCAGACGTTCCCGCAATTCTACGATGTATTCGTAGGTTGACTTGGTCGTGTCATCCAACTTTGGGTTAGCCCACAAGTCTTTCAAAATCGTCATTGGGCCGCGAACGTATCGGTCATAAAGCAACTCGAACGGTGAGTATCCCGTACTCTTTTGTGGCATCTCCCGATACGCGAAAAGGAGGGGGCCGAGGTAGCGGTCCCAATTTTTTAGGGCTTTCCCGACTCATTCGGCGGAGCATTTGCTTCAACGTGCCGTTGAATCGTTCCACTAACCCGTTTGCCATCGGATGGTAAGGGCTTGTCGGTAATTGCCTGATAGATAGTAGCCGGCTGAACTCCTTCATAACCGACGACATGAAGCTTGTCCCGCCGTCGCTTACAATTTCGCGTGGTAGACCAACTCGCGACAGCATTTGTATTAGTCCCTCTGCCACGACCTTGCTTTCACTCGAAGGAAGTGCGATGGCGTCTGGATATCTTGTTGCAAAATCCACCATGGTTAGAATGTACCTGTTGTTCTTGGAAGATGTCGGTGACAAAGAACCGATGATGTCGATGCCCACACGTGAAAACGGGGTCTCAATGATTGGCATGGTACCTAGCGGAGCCCGACCAACCAAATGGCGTGGGACAGTCCGCTGACAGATATCGCAGGACTTCACAAACCTCTTGGTTTCTGATTGAACACCTGGCCAGAAGAATTCGGCAAGAATACGGTCAGTTGTTTGGGATATCCCTTGGTGTCCCGTGAGGATACCTTCATGGGCTAGTTTGAGCACAGTCTCTCGCAGTTGTCTCGGTACGACCAGTTGTTAGAGTTCCTTCTCCGAGAGTAGCTTGTGCTTCCGATACATGATACCATCTACAAGAAAGAAGCAGGTTTCGCGATTCTTCACTATTAACTTTTTACCAAGACTCTCATAACAATGCCGTAACGATGGGTCATTTCTTTGGTATTCCTCACGCGTCACTCTATCTATGATTGTGGCAGTGGCTTTCAGAACAGATAGCCTGGTTGTGGCGCGTGTTTCTTTCACCGCTGCAGCACTATCACCTAGTGGTACCTGATCTGCGGGTCTATGAGGTGTGCAAGTTGTCTCTACTGTCATTGGTAAGTAGCCTGAATTGTTTCCGACATCACTTTGCGTGTCGTCTGCGATGATGGGCATGGGCGAGTTAGCGAGTTTTCTGACTACCTTCCCTCCGCTGTTATCACGATGCCTCTTACGATGCTATTGAGGCTTGTGCGAATATTCTAGCTCTGTAGATCGGGAACTTTCGATGTTGCCTAGCACGACATGGTATAGAGAGTTCTTCATGCATTTAACTCGCATGACACCGGTGAAGAACGGTGCGTCAATAGAAACGATTGCCTCCGGCAAGTTGTGCACTGTTCTGTCGAGCTGAAAAACCGGACTTGTAGTGCCCGTAAACTTCTCTTCCGGGAAAAGCCTTTCTCGTACCACTACCGTGTTGCATCCCGTATCTCGAAGTACAGATACAGTTTTGCCCTCAAGCAATCCTCTCACTACAGGCAGAGTTCCGACATCAGCCGCAGTTGGGGTATGCGTCGACGTCATATTCACGACCGGGATAGTCTCTCCAGTCTGGAGTACGACGTACCCTTCATACAATTTCTCCGGTGTGTCAGCGTTGTCTCCTTCTTTGGGTGACAGCGCGCACGACGCCAACTGCTTTTCCTGGGTTCGAGTTGTCTCCACAGACGAACCGTTTCTGCCACTCGACCAGCCTGTTGCTGACTGGTTATTTCTTGTCCGAGACCAACATTCAGACGCACGGTGCCCTGTCTTATTGCACAAGGAACAGAGACTTTGGCCCTTGAACTGGCGTTAGCAGTTTCTGCTTTACGAGCATCTGCTGAGCTCTCGTTAGATAGCTTGTCCTTGCCTAAATTGAACAAATCTTGGGCTTCCAGAAAGCAGTCTGCGTTCTGCGCTAAAGGGTGCAATTTCTTACAGTTCCTCTCCTTCAGAAATACCCTCAGGGTGGGTGAGCATCCCTTCATGAACTGTTCTGAAATCAATACGTCGCGAAGAGCGTCATATGTTTTCTCGACATTTGCCAGCTCCATCCAACGGTCGAAATGACCTGCTATGCGAGAAGCATATTGGAGCCCCGTCTCCTTGTCCTCTGGTCTAGTCTTGCGAAATTTCTCGCGGTATCCTTCAGCCAATTACCGGAATCGTAACAGCAACGTTGACTTCACCTGATCATAGTCGGTGGCGGAAGCAGAGTCAAGTCGACTAATCACGGATAACGCCTCTCCCATCAGGCATAAGCTGAGCGAAAATGCCCATTTGCTCCGACGCCACTCCTGAGACACCGCGACACGTTCAAAACGCTGCAGATATGCGTCAAGGTCATCTCGCATCTCGTTGAACGGTGGCAATAGCTTGTGCTGGCCACAGATATATATTACAGCTGGGAACGCTGCGTCATCGCTTACCGGCCTCCCTATCTCTCCCGCGTTCGAACAAGTCTTCTGCTCGTGCAAGTTTAGCTTCAACAGCAAAACGCGCTCCTCAGTTTGCAGCCGTGTTTCCTCCAGCGCTATCTTTTCTCGCTGCTCGTCGCGAACTTGCGCACGAAAGTCACTTTCGATAACGCGCTCCGCGTCAACTCATTCTTGCAGTGCCGATCCTGTTAGACCCATGTCCGTTCCGATCGCGTGCAATTTCTCTAAATCCATCGGTTCGTCCCGCCCGTCTGGCTCTCGGCAAGAAGGTAAGACCGATCTATCCTGGCAGGCTCGCCAAAATTTGTGGGCAACTGTGAGCACAGGTTAGCCAGATGAAGACAGAGGACGTTCGAGGACAACAAGAGACTTTTATATACACGAAGACGGACAAATGGATACACACAACATAAACTCACACATATATACACGCGTTCATGGCCCTACGCGAAAGGGAGTTAATGTTCTTGTTCGTCCACTCACATTCTACTATTGGGGCGTGAACGTTGCGCTTGACCTTGAGCTCTCTGGTAGTCAGGAGGCGGTGTGCCTTGTGCTTGTGAAGTTCGTACCGAGGCGGGGCCCGGTCTAGAAGGTAACCGCCAGGGGCATCCCAGTACGGTGGTCAACGCCTGGGCTTGCCTGTACACCACCGATAACAGCGTACCGCCGACTGCCGCGAACAGACCTGGGACAGCGTCTCGCTCCGAGACCAGAACAGCAGCTGGCCGTGACGAACGTTGCTTCAGACCAACGTGGGGGTGCGGTGGTGCGACGCCCAGTCCAGGACGCACCCGAGGACTTCTATGCCGAGACGAGGCCCGGACACGAAGGGTCAGAACGAGCAGCCAGGGCGTGGCCCGAACTTGTTCTTGCTCTCTGCTGTCTGGGGTTAGCCGAGCTGACCCCGTGGCTCGGGAGCTTTTCACGTGGTACGCGCACGAGCACGCGCATAGGCGAGCTCATAGTTTTACCGCTATCACCATCATGATGATTCCCGCGCACCCTGAAATACTAAATTGGCCCCGCACACCGATTTTCCACGTCAAAGCATGACGAACATCCTCCAGGGCGGCGTTTTTTTACCACAAGGCCCAATGCCTTTCAAGATGTGGCGCACTGTGTCCGATTCCGGCATGGATTGATTCACACGCCGGCACAGTGCGAGGACATCCTCGATGTATGAAGTGTAGGATTCACCGGGATGTTGTCGGCGAGTATCGAGTGTCCTCTTCGCGACGGCGGATCGAATTTACGGGGTGCCAAAAACGTGTCGCAGCTGCTGCTGGAAGGTAGCCCAGTCGGGTAGGTCAATAAACGTGGTTAAAATACCATGTCTTTGTGACTCCGGTCAGATAAAAAGGGACGTAACGCAGTTTGGCGGCGTCGTCCCACCGATTAGCGACGCTTACGTGGTCGTAGTCGTCGAGCCAGTCTTTTACGTCTTCTCCACGAAGACCAGCGAAGAGTGGGGGTTCCCGCTGAAGTCCGTGTATGTAAATAGGAGGGGCAGCATGTGTCGGTGCGTGGTTGATGACATCAGCTCCGGTAGGCTCGGTCTGGGACATGCTGCCTGACAGTGAGTGCAATCGGCGGCCTGAACGAAGCTCCAGTGGGTAGAGCGGGCTGCGAGAGGTGAGAGGACCGAAAATCCACCTCCACCACGTATGAAGTCTTGGTAGTCTTGGTTGCGACAGCGTTTAATTGAGGAAAGACCTCGCAAACGAACAGCAGAGCCAGTACACAGACGATGACGATGATGATGACCCAGAGTGGCAATGAGGACACAAAGACAAGCGGATGATGGTGATTGTGATTATGCAGGGTTGAGGACGATGTAAGTAACAAATTCCCACACTATATATATATATATATATATATATATATATATATATATATATATATATAGCCACCACTTATGTCTGGGTGCTCTCGTGATAACCCCCTTAATTGGCGTGAACGAAAGTTAGTATGCCTGGGTAAGATGTTTTGACGAATACGACTAGCTCTACAGTGGCACATAACAGCGGGCGGCTATGTGCTACTGGTATGCGGGTATGTGCCACAGGTGACTGCCACATAATGGCGAATTCGGTTGGCTGCTCCGGTCAACTGGCTCTTCGTCATCAGATGCAGAAGCAGCTGTAAATCGGAGCGTGAGAGGCAGTGTGCCAACCGAATACTTTGCCGATCCCAGAGCGCTTAGCGTCACCGTGCAGCCAGCACGGGAAGCTTCCGGGTAAACATTGCTGCGCCGCATCAAGAAATGGTGCCGATAAGTTCAGTGGAAATGTCTGATAAGCCTGACTTTTCTTAAATGCTTTCTATTTCTATCACACATATGTTAAAGTGGCAATCGTCTTCATCCGATCTGTTATCTTCAAGGCAAATCATGATACTGTCTTCGAGCTGCGATAACGACAGCATTGACTTTTTCTAGCCCTTCGCTTGCCGCCTCGTTATTGACCTGGTGCATTTATGGCTTGTAGATGTCAATTCGCTCCACACACACGCAAAAACGTCATTAACAACACACATGAATGAAGTTTTATGTTCCCTGTGATTACCCCCTACCGAAATGCGCACTTGCGCTCCCCACCTTGCTTACCTGCCGGCCACCATATGATTGGCCAGCTTGTGCTACGTGATCCGACCTCCCAGTCAGATCGCACCACGCTTTCACTTCGAATTCAGAGCGGTAGGAAGCGCTCTCAGTCAGCTGCTGGTGCTCTTAAAGAACTAACCGAAGGTAGTCTGTGCACTCGAATTCTCTCAACCGAAGGCGATACCACTTTTGGGAGCGCTCCAGAGCGCTCCAGAGCGCTTGGAGACACCCAACCGAATACGCCATTAGTATCAATCGAAAAATGACGAGAACGCACATAAGAAGTTTGAATGCATGAGCATTAAAAAAAGCTGACATTTGCAGCGTTCACCTGACGAACGTAAAGAATATATGTCTGGTTTCCAGCAGAATTTAAACCCCAGCATTCTGTGTGGCAATCAAGCCTTCTACTACAGACCCACGCCTGGACTCGGAACAACTTTTTAAAAAGACAGTAATGCTCGTGAAACGTCAATTATGGCTGCAGTGCTGGGCAACCACATTTGATAAAAAAGACATGTGCACTTCTTTGCTACAGCCGCCCATCGGCTTAACGTCAAGGGCACGCAGGTGCCATCTGATGAAGGTAATTTATGTATCAGCGTACGGTGCTAATATTCACGCGCGCATGAGCTCTTTATATCAGCTTATCTCTCCTGGTGTTTCTAATACTAATGTTTCTGTTGGCATCTTTGTGCAAGTGCAAACAAACAACTGCTTATATAAACATCTACAACTGTTATGCATATGCGAGTGCATGCATTATTTTTATATATTGTCACGCGCTAGGAGCTCGAAGAAATGTATAAGGTGAAGCGACTGTCAAAATCTCAGACACAAAGAAGGACGTCTCCGCTAGCACGGGCTGCTCATCTTCTTCGTTCCTTGGTACAGAACTGACTCATTGTTCACTGGCACAGAACACAAGATGGCACTACTGCTGCTCCTACCAAGAGAGCATTGACCTGATGCTCAAACAAAAAGGTGCACAGCAGTGGGTAAAAGTATGCAACATCAACAGACAATAAACAAAGTAGCGCACCAGAGAAAGTGCGTCCTGGGCCCGGCAATTGTAAATAAACGGCATTTAATGTTTACATGAAGAGTTCACTGGCGCACGAAGAAAATTTGCATCACCGCGTAAAGTATGGTTTTAGGTGGACCTCGTGTACAGTCTCTGGGCGTGGTAGCCTGCGCTGAGATAATGGTAAGCCTCCGTCTGGAACCACATCGTAGTTCACGTCGCTAAGACGTCTGAGTATTTTGTAAGGTCCAAAGTACTTCCTCAAGAGGTTCTCCTTGAGACCTCGCCGCCTAAAGGGTGTCCAAACCCAAACTTGGTCACCAGGCTCATAATTAACTTGTCGATGGTGGATGTTGTACCGCTGTGCATCTGCGCACTGTTGAGTTCTGATGTGCACGCGGGCCAGTTGACGTGCTTCCTCAGCGTGCTGAATGTACTCATTGATATCGGGGGCTAATTGGTAAAGCTTGTCGAAGTCCACACATGGAATCATGGCGTCTAGAATAGTTCTGACATCTCGACCATAAACGAGCCGAAATGGTGTGAAGCGTGTATTTTCCCGCTTTGAAGTGTTGTACGCAAATGTTACGTACGGCAGGATGTCGTCGCACGTTTTTTGCTGCACGTCCACGTACATAGCTATCATGTCGGCTAGCGTTTTGTTTAGCCTTTCTGTTAAACCATTGCCGTGAGGGTGATACGCAATGGTCTTTCGATGGGTTGTGTAACTCAACCTGAAGATATCATCCAAGAGCTTCGCTGTGAATGATGTCCCTCAATCAGTGATGACATAAGACGGGGCGCCATGCCGTAGCGCAATTTCGTGCATAAAAACTGGCAACTTCAGCTGCGGTCTCTCGTGGCAATGCCTTTGTCTCAGCGTAACGCGTCAGGTAATCGGTTGCGACAATAATCCATTTGTTGCCGGAAGAAGACAAAGTAAACGGGCCCAGGAGCTCCATTCCCACTCGATTAAACGGTCTACGTGGTGGATCGATCGGTTGTAAAGGGCCTGCAGGCTTTAAGGGTGGTGTCTTGCGACGCCATCATTCATGGCATTCCTTCTCATAGCGTTTGACACAGGCGGACATTTTAGGCCAGTAGTAGTGTCGTTGCACCCGATTCATAGTTCTCGAGCAACCAAGATGGCCGGATGTGAGCTCGTCATGCCAAGTTAATAAGACGTCATCGCAAAGGGCTTCAGGCAGGACGAGAAGATGAGATCTGTCACCAGCACCGGAGTTCTTTTTGTATATGACGCCATTTCGTAGGCAGATTGATGGCAATGTTCGCGGCATTAAACGAGGAATGGGCGCTGTGCCACCTTCTAAGTGATCTATAATCATTCTTAGATCGGCGTCATTTCGTTGATGAGACATTGGATCCGGCCCTCTCAAAGTTGCCACGAAAGGGCCGTCCTCTTGTGCGCTTGTACTAGCGGATCGAAGAGGTGCCCATGATAGTGTGTCGGCATCTTCGTGCTTTTTACCTGACTTGTACACGATGCTGACATCGAATTTCTGTAGGTGCAGACTCCATCGTGCTAATCATCCTGAAGGGTCTCGAGATTGACCAACACAAAGCATGATGATCAGTCACCACTTTAAATGTCTTCCGTAGAGATATGGCGTAAACTTTGTAATTGCCGTAATGACCGCGAGACATTCTTTCTCTGATGTACAATAGTTAGCTTCTGAGCGAGACAGTGTGCGACTTGCGTAGGCTATTACCCGTTCAATGCCGTCTTGTCGTTGTACCAAAATAGCTCCAAGACCAATATTGCTGGCATCAGTGCGTACTTCTGTGTCAGTATCTTCATCGAAGTGACCTAGCACGGGAGTGGAAGAGAGCCGGTGCTGTAGTTTCGCAAAGACAGTCTCCTGTTCGTCAGCCCAGACAAATGGTGTGTCATCACGTGTGAAGCGTAATAGTGGTTCCGCAATGTTGGAGAAATTTTCAATAGAGCGCCGGTAATACGCGCACAGACCCAGAAATTGTCGAAGAGTTTGCTTGTCAGTTGGAGCTGGAAAAGCGGTGACGGCAGCAGTTTTGTCAGGATCAGGCCGAACACTGACGGCGCTTACAACGTGACCAAGGAACTTTCATTTTTCATAGCCGAAATTACAGTTCTCAGGCTTGAGTGTGACATCGGCCAATCTAACGGCTTCGAGCGTAATCCGAAGGCGACGAAGATGCTCGTCTGACGTACGTGAATACATAACGACGTCATCAAGGTAGACGAGACAGCTTAACCACATGAGGTGTGCCAGGATGGTGTCCATCATTCGTTGGATTGTGGCTGGAGCGGAACAGAGGTCGAAGGGGAGCCCTTTGAATTCTCAAGAGCCAACCGGCGTTGCAAAAGTGGTCTTTTCGCTGTAACGTTCATCGACCTCTATTTGCCAATAACCACTTTTGAAGTCGACGGATGAAACATACTTCGCGCGCCATAGCCTCTCGAGATAATCATCGACTCTGGACAACGGGTACACGTCTTTCTATGTGACATTGTTCAACTTCCTGTATTCGACACAAAAGCGAAGCGTGCCATCTTTTTTTCACAAGAACGACTGATGATGACTAAGGGCTGCTTGAAGGCTGTAACACGCCATCCTGAAGCATTTCCTTAACCTGCGTTTGATCCGCGTGCCGTTCGGTTGGCGAAACACAATAAGGCGGCTGCCTTATGTGATGCGCGTCGTCGTAAGTGATAATATGGTATTTCGTAACCGGTGTCTGACGTATTTTTGAAAAACGGGCAAAGCATATGTGGAATTCAAGTAACAGCTAACTTAAACGCTGCTTGTTCGCTTCAGAAAGCGCTGGATCGATGTCAACGCTTCGGAAAGGCGCTCCAGCAGTGCCGGTGACCTCGGAAGCAAAACACTTGGTGACATTGGCGAGTGGGTTGGCGTAGGCAATTACAGTTCCAGGTAAAAGCGGCCGGTGCTCGTAGCTGAAGTTTCTGACAAAAACGCCACAGTGATCATCACGAAGATCAACGAGGCTTCTCGTTACGCAGACACCCTGAGACAGCAGAAACAACTGATTGCTTTCCATGACTGCTTCACGGTGCATCACTCCGTCCCACGCCACCTGAACCACAACAGTTGCACGGGGTTGTAACGTGACAGCGTCGTCAATGACACGAAGAGACACTCGGGAGTGGCTTGGGTCCGCGTAACCTGTTGTGGCGTTTGTACTCGCGAAAGTGACTAGACGTCGTCGAATGTCAATTATAGCACCATGCTTCCTGAGATTATCCATGCTAATGATCAGGTCTTGAGAAAACTACCATAGAATGCTTAAACTGGCAAGAAATGTACCACCATGGACTTGCAATGTTGTCGTGCACATACCTAGTGGTGTGACGATATGCCGTTAGCTGGCGTTCGGTTACAAGGCGTCGTTACTTTCTTCAGAAGGGTGGCCAGTTTTTCGCTAATGATAGAATAGTCCACACCAGTGTCCACTAAAGCGCTGACTTCACAACCATCCAGCGAAACGAGAATATTTAAGGAAACTCTTCCGCAATCAGTTGGGGAGGTTGTTGTCGATGTATCGTGGGTATATTCAGTCCACGTCGATAGGGGGCCTAGAGCATGACCAGTCATAGTGGCCTTGCCACCAAAGGTCTCAGTTGCTAGTTCTCCCGACGCAGGCTAGGTGACCGGCCCTGCAACCCGCCCGAATATGTGCAATGATTTGGCGAAAACCACCGCGGTGATGCAGAACGTGAGTGGTGCCGAGATGTCGATACGGGCTGCTGGGCAACGTAGTCCGCAATTTCCGGAGAACGCTGGACGAACCTAGGAGGTAGGAAGTTGGCCGACAAACTACAAAGTTTCAGCTCTCGATAAGTGCACTATCGGGAGATGTGCCCAGGTTTGCCACAGTGATAGCAAAGAGGGTCGATCAGGGGCTCGCCACACGTCTGATTTTCGCAGAATCGGTTGGCGGTCGCTGAAGTACGGGCCCGCTTGGACTGCCTGAAGCATGGCTGGGACCGTGGTATGAGGCGAAGTGCAATGTGGTGCAGGTTGACGCAGAGTTTGGTCTGCCGAAAGCATGGAAGGGGCCGCGATGGGAAGCGGAGCCAAAGGTGGTGCTGGCTGGAACAGAGTTTGTGCATACGACATGCTAGGGAAGCCATTAAGGGGCCGTGGCTCTGTCTGACAGGACGGTTCTTGTAGTGCCTGCTGAACTTCATCTCGGACGATGCCGGACAAAGAACTGACGGTGGGCGACGAGGGTACTGATAACTGCTGCAGTTCTTCGCGGATCACAGAACGTATGAGCTCTAGGAAGAAGTCGACGTGGCTCTGAAGATCACCTGTATAGTCTGTAGCAGAGGCTAAGTTCACTTGTCGCTCGTACGTTTGTGTCCGTTGCCGAAGCGTGCTTTCAATTAGCTAGAGCTTCTTGAACTGGGAGAGTTTTGGTGTGTGGGGTACCCAGCACCTCCACCAGTTATCCCGCGCTAGGAGGTTGAAGAAATGTACAATTGATTGATTGACATGGGGGGTTTAACGTCCCAAAACCACCATATGAATGTGAGAGACGCCGTAAAGGAGGGCTCCAGAAATTTTGACCACCTGGGGTTCTTTAACGTGCACCTAAATTTGAGCACACGGGCCTACAACATTTTCGCCTCCATCGGAAATGCAGCCGCCGCAGCCGAAGAAATGTACAAGGAGACGTGACAGCCAAAATGTCAGACACAAAGAAGGACGTCTACGCTGGCACGGGTTGCTCGTCTTTGTCTTCGTTCACTGGCACACAACTGGCTCACTGTTCACTGCAACAGAACACCAGGTGGCAATATATTTAGCGTAATTTAATAACGTCAAACTAAATACAAATATTACAACATGCTCACAGTCCCTCTGCATGCTTTGCATAATACTCATTGCGAAGGTACCTGAGATATGCGGAATTCTGTGCTCACTTCAGCAATTGCAATTATTTTCAGAAAATACACCTAAATTTCTGAAATGCCTGGTAAATTTTTCAGATAGTTTTATAATCTTTCGAGACACAACAGGAGTCACTGAATACATATACGGTCTCGTCGAATAGAGATATACGGAAAAACCTCGAGCGCCACAACATGCCGACGAAAAGAGCACACCATGAAAAAATAAGTGCGGCGGGATAAGAGTTAACGCCTATTCCCTGTGCCGAATAATTAGGAGTAACGGCAACATTCTTCGCCACTGCAAAGCGGATGAAGTCCAGTCATTTATCTGCTACCTCCATTCAGTTGTTCATTCTTTTTTTCAGGATAGGTGAGATTGATGACTCTATGGTTGAACTGGTTTTGCAGCACGGCGCGAAACAACTTGCCGTGAAAATGGCCACTGCACGCTCACTAAGTTATGGATCAACAAACAGTAAAAAGGCAAGCCACATGCATTTTACGCATAAGCTGTGTCACAGCGGAAGCTCGACGGACGAAGGAGCAAACTTTACGAGTTCAATGCACGTCGAAAGCAGATCAATCTCTTCCTAGTCGTTTGTCACAGTTCCTCAGGAGTTTTCTTTTTGTTCACCTGGTCGTCATCGTGGACTTTTTTCTCTGGCCACTTAACGGGATTCAAGTGAAAACAGGCGTGCGAGGAAGCTACCAACTGTCTTTGCGTTTTTTTTTGTGCACCAGAGATATGTCTTTAGCATCGATTTCCATTGACCAATTTTGCACACTTTCTCGGAAAAATTTTCAGATGCCCAAAGTTCGCAATTGAGGTTATGCGTTTCCGTATAATAATTTCTATTTCTCTTCTGAAAGCCCATTTAAGCTTCCAAGTGAATGGGTAGTCAGGTGAATCGGTCCCGAACCTCGCTTTGGAGTGCAAGTGAATTGAACGAACATCACTGGTCATTTTAGATAATGTTATCGCGGATCGATACAGACCCACCTCTGCCGACATAGCTTCATTTCAACTGGAAATTGTGGGCAAAATAAATTTACTCATCGCTTGCGTGAGATGTTTTGTATGTGATTTTGTACCACTGAATAGCACCCAAAATCTTCTAATAAGCAAAGTATGTGATTGATGTCCTTACATTTGTGACCACCATGTGCGTAATTATTTGCTATTGTTCAGAAAATGTGCAAAGTTCACAGACGTCTGACAGAAAGTAATAAAAAAGTGACTCTTACTTCTTTCAGACCCCGAACTTTTATTTGTTTTGTGTGTTCATGTTGAGTTGTAACTGGTACGCAGAAAACGTGAAAAGTGAAGTCACCCTTCACACGTAATGCAAAAAATTGCACCGAGGCGCTGCTATTAGCATGGTTAAACAAAGCTCCTGTTAATGTTGGATTATTTTTGCAGCAATATTAATCACTCACTTAAAAGAATAATTCTTTTACTTTAATTTAGGTACTTGCAAACTGCATAGAAAACTTCCTCGTACTGAAGCCCCGATCGGAAGCACCGAAGGAAAGTATCTTTTCTATTGTGAAGTTCAGCCCCAGGCAAGCGAATGGGAGGACTAATAGTGTTTTATGTATCGGTGACATGAAAAAAATAATGCTCTATTGTTTCTGATTCTGAACAAGGTGCATAGCGGTGAAATCGCCAGACCCGCCCTATGTGAATAGAAATTTAACGGGTGGACACGACATCGAAATCTGGTTATTATGATTTACAACTTTCTCGTAGGACACCAATAAATTTTCCATGGAAATCTTAAGTGAGTAATTCCTGGTGTTGACTATATTGCTTTCATAGTGTCTGCGCGAAGCGCAAGTTTTCTGTATCTTGTCGCCGTTATAGTGGCCACTTCAGATAGGAATGATAGTACTGGCCCTACCAATGCTGCTCGTGCTGGAGAGTGGGCGATTTCATTTACTTCTAAGCCGCAATAACCAGGTACCCCTACTAATTTCAGTAGCTGCAGCTGAGGAGGGACTAGCATAAGGAGCGTCTTTAAGGCCATTGATTTTGTTGACGCCGTAATCGACGTTCATACTGACAGGGAATCCGGCATTGTGATCACGTTATCAGCATACTTAGGTAGCTTTCGCAGCGGTAGAACTATTGCCAGCATTTCAGCTTCAAAAACTGGAGTGAAATTCGCTAATCTTAATGAAAAAGACCAGTCAAGCGAATGGGAGTATATACGTACACCTGTCTTTTCATCCACTACTGAAGCATCTGTGGCTATATTATTATTCGTTCCTGCGTGTGCAAGATAATCCTGCAGTCGGCTATTTAAGACACTATAGGATTGCAATTTGGGCTTAGAGGGCTTAGAGCGCAATTCTAGAACAGGCTTTTCGTCCTCTTCCGATGGCGCATACGCGTTGATGCTTATACTCCACTACACATGACTTTTTTCTGGGCCTCTGAAACACTGTAAACAAACATTCAAATGTACCAATGGGTTTCTAGGTGTCGTCTTAGGTTGCGTCCTTCCTCAACAAACTTTATCCTGAGGTTTATTTATCTATCTAGCGTATGAACTGTGCTGGTTTAGTAACCTTACAACACATGCTCTTGGAGTGCTGTTTGGTACGCGGCACCAGCCCAGCATCGTCCAGCAAGTGGAACTCCGCTCTGCGGAATCCGGATGTGCCGTCTAGTCTGCCTTACGAATCATAGCCACAGAGACCATTGTATACTGTGCTAATATACTCCCTAAGTTTGGGCTGTCCAGACAGCCCACGATGCGGTGGTAGTTGTTGGCCTCACTCTGCCGTCGTTGGAGCGGCCCGCTCTCTGCTAAGGCACACGATTTCGGACTTTTGACAATAAATTTTTCCCAAACTGAACAAAAGAACACCTGTTCTTTATGTCATTTTTTAGCCTTCCAGTCTTTTTTTCTGTACTATTTTTACCACTAGTGTTAATCCAAGCCACGAAACCTAATCTGCGCACGTGTTCTGGAAGCTAAGCAGAAGGCGAGAAGTGCAAGAAGACGAAAGTGAACGGATTCAGGCTGATGTTTATGATGGTTGTTGGTCCCAAGTTTCTGACGTGGAACTCAAGCCCTTGGCTTTCTGCTATAATGACGTATCCTCTTTCTCCCCTTCGGAATATAGACAGTATATTAGGCTCATTGATTCATTATATGCCTGTTTTATATTATTATGCATGCAGCTAAGGCATAGTTAGTATTTCAGAGCCCCTTTTAAGTCTCTTGAGAATTTGTGCTGATGATGAAAAACAATTAATTCTGTAATTTATGTGAATAAAGCTTGAGGAGTGGTCCTCAAGGGGCCGCCCCGTACAAACACTAGGTGAACCCCATTTGCAAGGACAATTGGCGTAAGCCGTGGTCCTGAATTTTTCGAACAAGGGCCGTTTGGCCGTCAGGTCGGAGCAGCCAAGAAGAGCTGCCTCCAAGGAAGGGCTTGGTATAGGGGGGAAGTTGGTAGTTCTTAGACACGCCCACACTACGTGGAAAATGTCACAGCAATAGTCCTCACAGTGCAGACACTTCTCCGTGCAAGCGGGGTGGGACAGTTTTAGAATCGCCGGGGCGAATAAAGTTTAGCCAGGCAGAAAAATAGAAGGGATTGAAAGGGCCAAATAGTGCAGGTCTTTAAAATAATATATGAGCACAAGGCCCTCGTATAAAAAATTACTTTGCTGTTCTGTAGAGACGTCTCTAAAGGAGGCACTTTGAAGTGTGTTAGTGCCTCTGCCAGAACTTCAAAACGATTTCTCCTGCTTCATTTCTTTCTTTTCAATCGCATAGCCAAGCTATCATTTCAGTTTTATAAAAAGTGCCAACTTTACAGCGTCTAATATAATATGCTGTAGTGCATTGTAAAAAAAATGTGCGTAATGCCATCTCAGTGCCACTTTTGTCTCTCTGTGACAAAACAACGATAGTGCAGGCTAATCGTAAACCTCAAGCCTTAGTACAGCAAAAATTATTTAAGAACAGCTGAACTCCAGTAAAGCAAGTTCCTCCTAGCTGCCTTCATTCTTATGATTTATCCTGTGTAATCACGGGCCGATTACTACACTTTCTGGCACAAGCTCTACAGCTTGAGCCGAAGGTTACGGCTTGCTTCTTTCATAGTTTTTTAGCAAACCTTTACTGCCCGCTGCGGTGGTCTAGTCGCTAAGGTACTTGGCCACTGACCCGCATGTCGCAGGATCGAATGCCGGCTGCACTTTTGATGGATGCGGAAATGCTGTACACTCGTGTGCTCAGATTGAAGAACTACGTCAAATAACCCCAAGTGGTCGAAATTTGCGACGCCCCCCAGTAGGGCATCTCTCGTATACATATTGTTGTTTTGGGACGTTAGTCACCGCATATGAATCAATAAGCATACACCACCGTAGGAGCACTCTTGTATTCACGTTGTTTCACTCGAACACAGGCGCAGCTGTAGATATATGTGACCAATTAAGCAACAATTTTTCAGAGCAAGCTTACCCATTTATATTTCACTGTGAAGTGCAGGTTGGTGAATTCGAACATATTTGGGAAGAATGGCGGTCATTTTAAAAGGTATATTTGTTGCCCTATAAAAAACACTACGAAATCGTTCGAAAGCCCCGTGAAGCCATCGTCCATAGGTCTTTCTTTGTAGGAGTGCATAGACTGATTGAAAAAGTTTATTTTACAACGGCATCTATGCAAAATACTGTCATTATTACAGCTTGTATGCATGATCACAAAGACAGTCAGTTTTAAGTCAATGTAGCAGTTAAGGAGATTGTCACAAATTATGATGGTATACCGAAGTAGGTCGCCAGCTAGCTCTTTTAGGTTGATCACCAATTTTATGTGTGGTTTTACTGAATTATCTACAATTTATGAATGATATTATCAGACCTCTATTTCTAAAGGCCGATGTAAAGCGTGGTTGAAGGTAAGCTTCAGTAATCATATCCATATTGATGCGAAGCCTGGCGAACGCGGAAGTAGTGTAGCGCTGAAGAAACTTTCACTCTGCTTATCCATCTACGTCTTCAACATCCAGTTCATTTCTGCTATATTTCATACTCCCCCCCTTCATTACCGTGCTTCACTTGTCTACCATGTAACAGCACGTAGAAAGGCATGCAAACCTTTAGCTGATGTGTGTCGAGATAGAAAGCATGCATGCATTCGGAACCACGCCCTCATGGTCAAAATTAGCGTTTATTACTTCACCAGCACCCATATTTCCTCCTGTATCCAAGCTTATTCGCCCGAAGAAAGACGGACATAGCGTAGCTTATTTTTTTAGTTGAAGTGAATTGCAAGTGTCTCAGTCGGGGGTGATGTTACCGCGTGCGCCCTCGGAGTGACTTAAATGGCCAGCTCAATTCATGCCTGGTGCAGCCGCATTGGTCATCTACGCTCGCGTGCTCTTTCACCGACGGGTACAACATACGATGCGCTGGGCGAAGTTATCAACTTTGATGGAAATGACGAAAATGCACCGAGAGTGTGAATTTAACTGAAACTACAGTAATAATGAAACATGAGTCAAAGATACATGTTCAGGGCCCTTCACGTCTTGATTTAGGGAATAACTTCACTTCGTTTCAATACGTGGGGTGCAAGTCACCAACTGCATGTGTAAGAACGCACCAGAGAATAAATAAATAAGGGATTGTTTTGGATAAATGATCAAACTTTTCAAGATCGATGTTTTTTTCTGCTGGAAAGAAACTCAAAACAATTTATATTTGTCCATCGCAATAGCATTGAAGCAATTAAAATAAAAACGAACAATAAGGTACATTCGTGAAAGCTCAATGAAGCGTACGTGCAGTTGCGCTACAGTGTAGGAGTATTGCTGCGCATTCATTTATTGTTTCAAATGAGTTAAGTGTCAGAGGAAGCTTGGTGTACCATTACTGCATGTACCTAATACAAGAAATACATTCTATATCCTGTTCTTTAATCACTGTAGCTGGTGCCAATTATAGCATGGTCACTCTGACGCACGTTTGTTAGAACAAGCTGTCACAAAAAGAAGATGCATCTTACTTATCGTATGCACGAGTGACATGTATAAACATTTTGGAGCTTTTTAACAAACTACCTTCAAATGATCTTGACGACTCGCAGCTGTAACATATCATTTTCTTAATGTTCGTAAATAACCTGCGTTGGCAAGTGTGGCTCATCAAATATGTGATATTTGTTGTTTGTTTTTATTTTTGAAAAACTTTGGTTTACAAAAAGGGTTATTCGCTTGTCTTTTGGTGGTCGCGTTTTTTGGTATCTCTACTAGGTAAGTAGCAACAGAAATACTATACATTTTAAAGAGGCAGGGAGTTTCCAGAAACAGGAAATAATACAATAATAATTATAATGTGCCTATGTTTCGTTATTGTTCGTGCAAAAAATTCAAAAAAAAAGAAAGAAGCTAGAGCTCGAGATCACTCACAAGCAAGAAAGAAGTAGCTTCCACCAATTGAGCGAAATATTAGTTGAAGTCACTTCTCATATTCCAAACATCTTTTATCACTTGGAGGTTTCATTGTCCCCCAAAATTCTACCGCATAAGTATATGACGCATGGACCCATATGCGACACATCAACACAGAAACGTATGTGGCACGTAGCATATATGCTATGCACATTCTCGCTCCAACACTTCATAAGTGTTGACATGTGTACCATAAGTTTTGTTCTGTGTGTGTAGTTTCAACAGAAATCTCAGTGGGATCAATAAGCTGAAGCTTGTTGGTATGCGTGGGTTTGTAAAATTTTTTTCTAAGCTTCCAACTTTAGCCAGGCACTACGTACTACCTTTCACAATAAACGAGTTGATTTAAAAAGCATCGTGAACGCGGCTGATTTGTTATATTCCGAGGAAGCTAAAAATATTGAATTCTTTTTCTTATATATTTCTGTTCTTCTAATAGAGCTTTGCTTCCTAATTCACTTTATTTATTGACCTGCACAATTTGCACAGTAGTATTATAACATTTTGTGCCACGTTCCCTCGCTTAAAAGAATGAGCAGATAAATATCCCGAGTGTTCGAATTGATGCTTTTTTAAACTACCAACGACTAGGCGTGGTCAGGTAAAAATATAACATTTTGTATTGCAAAAATGCAAGCGAAGCTCAAAGCCCCAGGGCACTGTTGACGTTTTCTGGTGAGTTGTCAGTGGGAGAAGTAAAATAAATCACCTGCAATATAGATAAGAATACCCGTGCGTACATTTGAGTATTGTTGGTCGCGTTGGTGATTCTGTTAATTGTCTCAATGTTATTGAAAATGTCAAATCTTACGCCAACACGTCTGAATAACACTTTAACAGTGTGCGTTACAAGAGGTAGGACGATAGATAAAGTAGCTTTGATAACGCAACATTTTAATCTATTGTATCGGTGAGAGTCCTTAGTTTTGATCTGTGGGCTCACCAGTATTGTGCTCTTAACATAAATTCTTCACACGGTTCCCAGTATTAGGCTAACCCTAATCAGACTTATAAACATGCACCGTGTTGGGGGAAATTACATAGGAATCAATCCTTCTATGCCAGTTTCAAAGAATACGACAAGTAGGATATATTGTTATTCATTTCAGACCGCTAAGTAAATTAGCTAATACACACAGTTACAGGATCGCTCAGAAGTGTTTCACAGGTACTTCAAGGAGTTTAATGCGGGCGTATTCGCTCCTGCGCATACGTGCTTCATTTGTCTTAAGCAGACACAGAAACGTTTGCACTACCACGAAGAATCTGCTTTACTGAGTTTTATGAAGCGAATCACGAAGTTGCTGTAAAAACCATTTAGCATGAGTGCTGCCGAAACTTATCCCATCCAATAGAAACCTCCAAAGCATGTTTTACAGCGTGAGTAAACAGGCTAATTGAAATGTTTAAAGCTGTGAAGTGATGTTCTGACCAGCTTATGCTATTCGAAAAGCACTAAGTATTTGCAAGTTCACAACAATGATCATACAAGCTCAATGAGCGTGCTATTGACGCGTTATCCGCGTCTCGAAGGACTGGTCACTTAAGAGGAACATGCTACTTGTCAACAAGCGCTAATCCACGTGCAGCTAAAGAATTCTTTTTGTGGCATTGGGAACTGTATAACTTTATTTTATTTCACGCTGTCTGAGATTTAGGAACACACCACAAGGGCAAAAAATGAATACAAAGTTACATATACAACTGCAATAACTTTGGCATCGATACAGAAACAAGGAGGTGCTTCCGCAGAATCACTTCTTTTTAGTGCTACAACGATGAGTATTTGTGTCCCGTGCTCTTGAGAAAAGGGCCTTGTTTCAACAAGTATTTTGTTGTGTAAATCCACTAATACCAAGAGCTCCTAGTAAGCGCAAAGAAGGAACTCAAAATACTTTCTAGTTGATGGGGTCTAACCTCTGAAAACTGCCATCAGATTGCGAAACACGCCGCAGATGAGGGCTGCTAAAACTTCGTTGACACGAGGTTCTTTAATGGGCATGTAATTCTAAGTGTACCAATGGTGCTTCATCAAAATTCAGTCACCACGGCGGGTATTCAATCCCATGACCATGCGGGTCAGTAGCCAAGCCGATAAACACTGGACCACTGTGGCTAGTACAGTATTGAGGATTACCATGCCTACTATGAATGACGAGAAATTGCTTTTTAGGGGCGAAGCTCCTTAGGGCGTGGGCGGTGCGTCCCCTGTAGCCTGTATGTAGCCACCTCTAGTTTAGTTCTTGCAGTGTTCACTATATGGCGGTACCGTCCCCTGTATGTAGCCACCTCTAGTTTAGTTCTTGCAGTGTTCACTAGATGGCGGTATCGTCTCCTGTATGTAGCCACCTCTCGTTTAGTTCTTGTAGTGTTTACTAGATGGTGGTACTTGTAGCTGATGATGAAAAGATGCAAGATGTTATAAACTAGAAAGTGGTACTTGTAGTTGATGAAAGACGCGAGATCTTATAAAATAGGAATGATGTCACATATGGCGCGTGTCATTGGTTGAAGGCAGTCGTTCGATTTAGTGCGGCGACGTACGCTAGGGGGAGCGATGTAATAAAATCGAGTGGGCAAAATGTACAGAGGATTCATGGTTTACCAGGTTTACCTCCGGAGCTTCGCCCACTCATCATCATTCACTTCGTGGATATGGCGGAATTTTTTTGTTTGTCTAACAGGTATTGACGCGCCGATGCATACGCACGTATTTTAATTTTGGGTCATGGCGAACTGCTTGGGGAACCAGAGAACTAGAACTACTTTACGAGATGACTATGAACACAAAGATCAAAACAGGCACATTCTGGCTCAGAGAGTTTACCGGACTGTGCGGTGTCATGGCTGTGTACACTGCCACATATTCATTCAGAGGAGGTCAATCACACAAACGCAGTGAGTGTGCACTCACAAACATGCACTGTACTTATCTTTACAAGATGACTTGTATTACCTTCTAATAGCCTGCTCGCATTGTTCACACATAAACAGTCGAAAAAAAAGACGACGAGCAAACGAGCGGCAGGCAAGAGCACTAGTGACATCTACGATTTAATTTCGAACTGTGAAATAACCATTAGCATTAGAAAAAGCGTGAAAAGGAACATTCATTACGCATGCTCACGATAAAAGAGAGTAGGAAAGAATTATGGGTGGCTGAACATACAGAAACATAAAGCGTTACGACATTCCTTGCAGCGAAGGTTGATTCATTGATGCCCATGTGACCGTTTAAAGATAAGTAAAACAAACCGTGATTTGTCCTGTGTGCTAATCTTTGAGCAGAAGCAAAGTTTCCGTCTCATAAGAACATTCATTATAACGACTTTTGAGACCTTGAGTAGCCAAATGATAACAAGTGTCATTTTAACATTCTATTCGTGCACTTCGATATTTATATTTACGTACTTACCAGTTTTCCATTCGTATATTTCATTGTAAAGAAATAGAATTTATTGTAGCATTTGCGTGATAACTCACGAACTATTTTTTCCCACATGATGGGCATTTTTGTTGAAGTTGAAAGGTAAGCATACATATTGCTATAATACTGAGGGGACGCGTGGAATAAGAGGAGAACGAGGTTGGCACGAGCGGTGATCTGCAAGATCCCTGGACTCTCGCATTCATCATCTCTTGTGAATAAAGGCATCTCACCGTTACAAGATTGGTGGAAAGTGAGGGGTACAGCGGAGCAATCCCAGGCGAACGATCACGGAAGCGCAACCTCAGAACTACGCCGAAGCCGCCGACTGGCTGGTCTACCACCACTCTCGATGAATCCGGTTATTGACGGCGACACCATGCACTCTTCTTCTGGCTCTACGTGGCCCCGACACATGTTATCACGAAGCTTCTCTGGGAGGGTCAGAGAAGATGTCGACGATTGGCTGAAACACTTCAACCATGTGAGTAAGTACAGTTGTTGGGATGCGGCCTCCCAGTTGTCCATCGTCGGATTGTTTCTTCAAGGTACGGCGTTGTTGTTGTTTGAAAACAACGAAGAAACAATAACGACATGCGAAGTGTTTCAGAAAGAAATAGCGAGCTGCTTCGGGGACCCATTTATGAAGAAGAAGCGCGCTGAGGAAACCTTGATGCAGCGTGCTCAAGTCCCCGGTGAAACATGCCCAACGTATATTGAAGAGATTCAGAAATTGTGCGAGTCTGTAGACCCACACATAAAAGAAGATGACAAGGTTTGGCATCTCCTCAAAGTGGTTGCTGAGGACGTCTACAATTTCTCATCGGCAAGGACACCTTGGCTTCTGTACCGGACGTAATTCAACATAGACGCACGTTTGAGACCCTGAAGGCTAGGCGCATAACTCCCAAATTTGGTAGACTTGCCAACGTCGCCACCATTGCAAGTGTTGACGTCCCTCCAACGTCATCCTGTGATCTTGCCTCAATCAGCAGGCAAATCGTACGCGAAGAACTTGGACGACGTGATGTTGTCAACCCGCCGAGTGCACATGCTAGGAACGCCTCCCCGCCATACGACGCAATGTGTGTTGCCGTTGATGCCACGCTATATGATGTGCCCCAATCAAGAGCACCAGAGCCCTCAACTGACAACCTACATGATCGCCGTAGTTTCCAGAACGCCTCCCACCATCCACCTACAATACTGTCTTCGTGAGACGATCATGGGTACAAGGCGCCTCGTGGAAGGATTGCGGACGTGCGTGACGCCCCTGTGTGCTATAACTGCAGTTTCCGTGAACATGTGCCTTGATTCTGTGGTCAGATGCGTCGCCCCCAGTAGCGCTACTACTAGGGATCAACAGCTTCTCGACAAAACCGCTGGCGCGGTGGTATGCACTCGATGCGGAACGCATACGTTGGAGACGGCTTCCGGCATACCACTTACAGTGATGCACAAGTGGGATGCGGTATCCATCGGAATTTACGCAACGACTCGCCTTCCTCCAAGCGAAGCTTGACGCCCCGCGCAACACGCCGGTTCCGTTCCCCGTCTCCTAGTCGACGCGTCACCTCCCCGCCTCCGGGAAACTAGGTGGTGCGGCCAATGGAGCTGAGGTCATCGAACATTTTTCACTTCATCCACTTATGCCTCCACCCGTTTTTATGTCGCAAAACAAGGTCCCCGTGCTTATCAATGGACTTCCTACGATGGCTTTCATAGATACTGAAGCAGCTGTTTCAGTGATGAGTCTTAACTTCAAATTGCGGCTAGGACATAAAGTGATGTTTCACCGGGACAGTTGTGCATCATTTCGTGCATTGAGCCGGGAGACGCTGTGCCCGATCGTTGTGTTTGTTGTTAGTGCCACTTTGGGCAACTAGGTGTTCGAGGCTGGATTCGCTGTCCTGACCAGCTCCATTCATGACATCATCTTGGGAATCGATTATCTACGCGAGTGCGGTGCTACTGTAGATTGCGGTGCTGGCGATATTATGCTATTGGCATATACCGACAATCCCAGGTGCTGTCAATGATCTATAACCGTCATTGAGGATGTTATCTTACCGCCCAACTCGATGAAAAACGTACGCGTCGACGCCTCTGCCTCGGACGCCAGCACGTTTGATGTTCTTGTGGAGCCCGGTCCTCTCAATTGCGCAAAGAAAAATGTGCTCGTTTCAAATTCTGTTCTGTCGATCACTGATAGGCGATTGGCCTTACGGGTGTCTAACCTATCAAGTGAATCCATCATGCTACCCTGTGAATTGCGACTCGCCTCCTTTAAACAAAATGAAAACACTTTTATAGCATCTTTAAGTGACCAGAGCGTAGATCTTATTCGTGCAACGCACTAAACAGAAGCCAACTTTCTGAGTATGGTAAACAAGTCGCTATCATCAGAAAAACATAAAGCTTTGGTCGAAGTCCTTGCAAAGCACGCTACTATATTTGACTTTTCGCAGAATGAAGACCAAATAAGTGTACCCGAGTCGCGTACTCACCACGGGATCAACACAGGATCCGCTCACCCTATCCGGCAGAAATCATACCATGTCTCATCTGCGGAGTGCAAGGCTATTGTTCAACAGGTAGAAGAGGTGTTAAAGAAAGGGGTCATATAAAAGTCGTGTAGCCCTTGGGCTGCCCCTGTTATTCTTGTCCGAAAGAAGGATGGTACATGGCGATTCTGCATGGACTACAGACGGCTCAACTTTGCTGCTAAAAAGGACGTCTACCCGCTTTCCAAGATTGATGATGTCATCGATTGTTTACATTCGGCATCGTACTTCTCTTCAGTGGATTTGAGATCTGGTTATTGGCAAATCCCCATGCACCCGAACGACAAAGAGAATAGGGCATTCATTACACCAGATGGTCTATTTGAATTGAATGTAATGACGTTTGGCCTATGCAATGGTCTAGCGACGTTTGAGCGCTTCATGGACTCTATATTACGTGGACTAAAGTGGGAAGATTGTCTTTGCTACCTGGATGACATAATTTTTGGCCGTACATTCGATGAGCACAACCATTGTCTAGGCTGTGTTTTCACCGGCCTTGAGAAAGCTAAGCTCATCCTGAAGTCTAAGAAGTGTCACTTCGGCCGCCGTGAGACCATGATTCTCGGTCACCTGGTGGACAAACTTGGCGTTTGACCCGACCCCCAGAAAGTCGCTGCAATCAGCAGCTTCAAACAGTCTCGATCGGTACGACAGTTGCGAAACTTTTTGGCCCTATGCTCGTACTTCCGGCGCTTCGTGCCCAAGTTTGGCGACCTCGCTTACCCTTTGACGTCCCTACTCATTAAGAACGCCCCATCTCGGTGGTCAGTGGAATGCGAGTTGTCTTTTTCGCAACTCAAGTTTGTTCTTACGTCAGAGCGCGTACTTCGCCACTATGATCCGTCTGCTGCCACAGGACTTCATACCGACGCCAGTGGTGTAGGTATCGGCGCCGTCTTGGTCCAACGCCACGGAGCTGCTGAATACGTCGTTGCCTATGCCAGTCACTGTTTAAATAAACCGGAGCGAAAATATACTGTCACAGAGCAGGAATGTCTCGTGGTCATATTCGCCGTGCAAAAGTTTCGCCCTTATATCTATGGACGACGATTCTCGACTATCACGGACCACCATTCTTTATGTTGGCTCACCGGACTAGGGACCCATCTGGTCGTCTTGCTCGTTGGGCGTTACGATTGCAAGAACACTACTTTGAAGTCTGTTACAAGAGCGGTCGTCGTCATGCTGACGCCGATTTCTTTTCACGGCTTCCCCTTCCGACAACCAATCGGGATGCTCAAAACTTTGATGAATATTTGGCAGTAGTTAATACTCCGTTTCCTGACCTAACAACTATTCGAGCAGAGCAACGCAGCGACAACAGTCTCGCTTCTTTCTTTCTTTCCGGAACGAACGGTCAACGTGGTTTTGTCGTAAGGGATGGCGCTCTTTACAAAAAGAATTGTTCCGGCATAGGCTCTCGCCTACTTCTAGTTAGGCCTACCAGTCTGCGACACCACGTACTTCGAGCAATGCACGATGACCCAACATCTGTCCATCTGGGTTTTTCTAGAACATTTTATCGCACGCAAGAACGCTTCTTCTGGCCGAAGATGCGTAAAAGTGTTACTGCATATGTTGCGAGCTCTGAGCAATGTCAACGCCACAAGCGTCCTACAACTCCGCCAGCTGGAATACTTCTTCCCGTAGCACCCCCAGGTTCACCGTTTGACGTCATCAGTGTTGACCTGCTCGGCCTTTTTCCGCGATCAACGAACGGCAACTGATGAATTATTGTGGGCGTTCACCACCTGACACGCTACGCTGAAACTGCGGCGATTCCTGCGGCAACGGCCACTCAAGTTTCACAGTTCATGCTGTCGCAAGTTATATTACGCCATGGATATCGCCGTGTCATCATCAGTGATCGCGGGCGGCAATTTGTCGCCGACGTTTTTGAAGACCTCCTTTGTGTCGCTTCGTGCCATATCAGTCACACTACTCCGTATCACCTGCAGGCTAATGGTTTGACAGAACGAACTAATAGGACTCTTGTCAGCTTGATTTCCATGTATGTTGATTCCGGACACAAAACATGGGACGCGATCTTGCCATTTATAACTTTCGCCTCAAACACTGCACGGCACGAAACAACCAGACACAGTCCATTCTATCTGCTCTACGCACGCCAACCGCGCACAGTTCTTCACACTATTCTTCCTTTTTCCGAGACTGATCAACCTATACTCTGGCCAAAACAATTTGCCGCGCTGAAGAGGCCCGGCGCATCGCCTGTCTTTGAACTTTCATCTCCCAGAAACGCTCTAAGAACCATTACGACAGAAGTCACCGGCACGTATTGTTTTAGAAAGAGGATTCGGTGTAGCTTTGGGCGCCACTTCGCAAGCGTGGCCTGTGCCGAAAGTTCCTGGCCAACTTGGCTGGTCCGTTTGTTGTCCTGGAACGTTTCAGCGAAGTCACGTACGTCATATATTGGCTGTTGTCAACTGGCCACCACTGAAGCAAGACCAACGTCGTTCATGTCGCCTGTTTAAAACGCTTTCATAATCACAACGAAGCCTAACTCGCCCGGTGGGCATCGTCTGCAAAGGGGGAATCGCTACGATACTGAGGGGACGTGTGAAAGGAGAGAAGGACGAGGTTGGCTCGAGCGGTGATCTACCAGATCCCTGGACTCTCGCATTCTTCATCTTTTGTAAATAAAGGCATCTCATCGTTACAATAGAAATGAACAGATAAGCGGAGTACATGAGGATGTCTCAAAGTAAAAACTGTCTGGGAGACCTTCTAACACATTGGGAATAAGATGATGCATAATATGCAGCACACAATTGGCGTTGTGACAAAGTTCTAAATACTATGTGTAGCATGAACAAAACAAACAAAAACACTTTACTCAATTTTCAAAATACGAAGATAAACAACAAGTCTACAATAACTAGAAGAGCTGAACTAAACCATACATAAAACTACGTTTTCTTTAGAGGTGGTGTACATCTCTAATTACACTATAGGAGTAGCGGCACTGCTTTACACATATAACATACAATTCATCAAAGCAGTGCAAAACAAGCAGAAAGTAAAAAAGAACAAATATCACTTTCCTAATTGCACCTATATTTAACAGGTTCTAGTCAGTGATTAAGTGTATTCTGGTTTGTCGGCAAAATCAGCTTCTCGCGAGAGATTGTTTAACTTTAGGGGAATTGAGTTCCACACAAACACACCAGCAAATTTCGCAGTCATTTTCACATAGTTGGTGCGAGCTTTAGGTAAATGAAAATTCTCACGCAAAAAGAACATTTCTGGTGTTTGTTGACGTAGTTTTGCCCATTGTATTATTCATTCTGTTTAACTTCACGTAATCATTTCTTGTCGTTCGTTCACTCATCCTTTTTTGTGCTATTTATTGGCTAAACATAATAAAAGAATAACAAAAGGCGCAAGTGATTGATTGTTCTGATGTGATCTGCTTTGCAACTAGCCATTTTATGCGCGCATCTACTTTAGACTATGGGAGAGCTAGTCATATGTCTTGGACCACATATGACATAGATTCACAAAGACAGTGCCAGTAAAGCATATTCTACAAAAGGGAAACGTTCCTATAGTTTATTAAAGCAAAACGAAGCTGCAACAATCTTATTCATTAAAATTTTGCCACTCTGCTTTGCGAAAGTTTTCGCAACAAAAGGCCTATGGCAACCTAAAGCATTGTAGGTTATTTCACGCATGAGCGATTACCCTATTATAATGCCTGTGGCCGTGTGGCCATCATATTTTGCTCAGCTTTCATAAAAGAAGCCATGGCACTTATACTCCAAATGCGGAATCACTCCGATTGCACGTACAGCGCGAATTGTTTTGTTGACGGCTCCTTATCAATCACAAAAACATGGTTGTTTTTTTGTGAAAACTAATTGTGTATTGTGTGAGAACAGACTATTATGTTGGCTTGACTTGACTGCGCTGTAGACGAAGACAGTGTGGTTTTTTGTAGCGATAAAAAATAATGAGACTTATATGTGTTGTTCAGAGAAGGAAATTTGTTATTTGCATCTTAGAGGAACAGAATATCGCTGTAAAGTCAGAATACGAAAGCTGCTTTTTAAGGAAAAGTAAAATTTTTTGACAATATTTGCAATAACGAGTCCCAATACTTGTTTTGAAAGACAGCAGATGTTCAAACTACTAAGTATTTTATTCGTCAATATTTGAAGTTGTCGTTATTGAGAAAAGTATGTATTGTCTTGCATATGGCGAGCAATCAATAAAGTGCAGCTTCGATTTTCATTTTCCTTCCCGATTAGTGTTCAATATTCTGTAAAGTTCAATAAAAAGAGTGTGCGAAAATTCTAGAAAACAAGAGAGAACAAACATTTGAGGGCTGACTTCGTATTTTTTTTCTATGGTGAGAGACGTTTCTTGTATGCTGATGCAAATCATTTAAGGAAGTAATAAAAAATAATGTTAACGTTTTTCTTGCTACAGACAGATACTTGGGTCAAATGGCGCAAATGAAGTGTTAACTGTGAAGCCTTTCCTGACGCCTGCAGATTTAGAAAAGCGGTCTGACGTAACTATTCAGAAAGAATGAATTCCACCAGAATTAACCCATGTAACGAAAACAAAAGGGCCGATAAGGGCATCTAAGGAATCACCAAAATGGTGTCTTTTTTCATGACAACAGTTGTAGTGCTTTTACTTCTCATGAATTCGTTAAAGTACGTGCGTCACTTGTGCGACAATCATAAGCACGGCGGATACCACACAAAAGCGGGAAATTTGGTCAATGATTGACAACTATTTTGAATCTCTAGAAAGCAATAGACTGTAGACATTTTAGGTACCCATTACATGCATCCGTTACGTAAAAACAACAGAGTAATTTTTTTTACTGCCGTAGTTGACTTCTTATATTATTATCTAAATATCGCTGCCGCGAGAATTGCTCCTGTGAAGCACAAAGGAAATGTTATTTTTTTCTTAATTTCAATATTTTTTGGCAGATTTCCCTAAACACATTTCATGTGACGTTGTGCGCACCTAATGTAGCTTTAGTTTGATATTTTTTTGCAATGATTTATCTGTACAGGTGTGTGCTATTCAACGCAATCGGATATGTGCCGTCCACCCCGTATAGTAATATTTTATGGCTACCTTATTTTTGGCAATAACTCTGACACCAGGTAACTTTTTAGTAACTTTGGTGCCAGGATTTAAATCTTGCGGGTATCGCCACCTATAGTTTCAGAATACCAGAAATAATTTTTATTTGCAATATAATATTAATGAATAATATACTAGGCAAAATTATGATATTGTTCCGGTTGAAATAAAGGATAGGTTTATTTATAGGATTTATTTATAGGGTGAGGATGAAGTTCGGCAGTCGTGGTAAATAAGATGATGATGATGATGATGAACCTTCAGCTTTGCTGGCACTCGCCCACAAAGGGGGATCGGCCAAGAACCGGGCGGCAGGATCATCAAGTGTGCTAATTCAGGCATTCAGGTAGTCTCGTAGCCGTAAGTAATAACAATAGGCAACAGGGTAATCTCTTTGTTGCCCTTATGTACTCGCACACATCAGAGAAAACCTCACTGTGGCTATAACCTAATGTAACCCCTCCGAAAGCTAAAATTAGTTCCACGTTTATTTTTAAACTTAGCTTCTCAATTGGTTCAACCGGGTATCTTTTCCTTTGATAAGCATATTGTTGACAGGATAAAAAGAAATGATCCATTGATTCCGATTCCCTGCAAAAGAGACACAACGAAGATGCTGTTAGTCCAGCTTTATGTAGGTAGTAATTCAGATGCGGAATCCTGCATCGTAATCCGGTGATTGTAATTTCTAACTGCCGACATACACAGCACTGTTTGTTCCAGCAATATCTTAGATGTACGAAGTCTCTGACTTTATCCAATGATAATTTTTCTATTTCTTTGTGCAAAAAAGCCTTTCTATATCTGAGTGCTGTTACGTAGGCGAAATCAGGTAAAATAGGTAAGAGTGGTCCGCTTAAAGATGCTTTGGCTAACGAGTCTGCCATCTCATTTGGATAAATCCCGCAGTGGCCGGGTGTCAATAGCAAGTGAAATTTTTTCAGGTTTTCTGGTAATAAACTGCTAATCATACTCAATAATGTCAAATTTTTTGCTGTAGATAGTGCAGTGCATACTGACAGAGAATCGGTAAGTATGACCGCTTCTTATTCACTTGCAGGAAGTTTACGAAGCGCTAGAATTATAGCAAATAATTCAGCCATGAATATAGGCGTGTAATCTGGTAATCGAACTGAGAAATACCAGTCGAGAGAAGTACAGAAGATGCCTATTCCAGCCTTTTCGTTCAATACGGATGCATCCGTCGCAATAATGTTGTTTATGAACAGATGAGTCAAGTAATCTTTTAACCGAATATTTATATATTCAAGGGGCAGTTGTTTCGCATTAGAGGGAAAAATATCATCAAATTTAATTTCAAGTTTTGAATTAGGTGTCTTCGTTATGCAAATCTCATAAATATTTACATTGAGAGGCTCTAGCAACGCTTCAATGAACCTAATCTGAGGGGAGTGTAGTCTAGACCATTGTGTTCCAAAGAATGCGGTTGGTTCTTGAATAAAAACGTATGAAGCTTGTCGCAGAGACGAATTGTATATTTTTAAGAAAGTTTGAACTGTAAGTATTCTAAACCGAGTTAACAAAGCTGGAAGGCGCGCTTCCACATACAAAACATTAATTGCCACAAATTTGGGGAGTCCAAGACGGCATACTCAGGCCGCACCAGACAACGTCATCCTTCTCTTCTACCTACCCGGCACATACTACAGCCCGGATCATACCGAAGCGATCACCGGTTCACAGACAAAACCCGCTGGGCGAGCGTCACTGGAGGGATGAAACTTCTTAAGGCGAGCCTTGTGCACCAACTGCGTTCGATTTGACCGACGAGAAGGTGTCGTCAAGCGTGCCACAACGTACGTCAAGTGAGTCAAGCGAACTACAATGACGTAGGGAGGCTGTGTACTGCAAAAAAACTTCTGACATAAACCACGTTTTCGTTGGGGGGTCCACAACCACACGAATTCACATTTGCGGAATGAAATGGCTTCATGGCGTTGATCGTACCGTTGCTTAGAGCGATCTTGTGATGCCAGTGTGCGCATGTGAGCAATTTGGCGGGCTTCTTCAGTCCG
The DNA here is from genome assembly GCF_013339725.1 of Rhipicephalus microplus. Lineage (NCBI taxonomy): Eukaryota > Metazoa > Arthropoda > Arachnida > Ixodida > Ixodidae > Rhipicephalus > Rhipicephalus microplus. The sequence goes on from NW_023611162.1 coordinate 60,153, forward strand.
GCACAATGTTTCGGCCACAGACTCATCGGTATGGAGCTTAAATGGGAGGATTGTATCAAGAGAGCTGTGTGGTGATCGAGCGTAGAGCAGGTGGAAGGGCGTGAAATCCGTGGTCTCGTGCTTCGCTGTATTGTATGCGTAAGTAATAAAAAATAAAATCTCATCCCAGTTTTTGTGATTGAATGCGACGTACATAGCGAGCATGTTAGTAAGAGTTCGATTGGTACTTTCTACAAGACTATTTGTCTGGGGATGGTATGGTGTCGAATGTCTGAACTGTGAAGTGCAGAGGCGAAGCAATTCTTCCGGAGCGTCCGCGATGAATTGGCGACCACGGTCACTGATGATTACTTGAGTTGGACCATGGCGAAAAACAACGGAGCATAACAAAAAGGCAGCGACGCCATCAGCTGTGGAAGATGGTATCGCAGCGGTTTCGGCGCATCTGGTAAGGTGGTCGACGCACACTATTATCCAGCGGTTGTTTTTCGAAGATCGCGGAAACGGGCCCAATAGGTCGATGCCCACTAGCTTGAAAGGCGTAGTAGGCGGTTCTACGGGGTGAAGAAGGCCGTGCGGTGCACTGATAGGTCGTTTGCGACGCTGGCAATTCTCGCAGCTCAAAACATATTTTTTCGTAAAATCTCGCATTCGAGGCCAGTAAAAACGCTGCTGCACTCCATTCAGGGTACGAATGAACCCAAGGTGTCCTTACGTTGGAGCAACGTGCATAGCACGGAGAACATCGCATCGAAGACTTGAGGTACAGCCAGTAGATAACGTGCGCCGGTTGCTGAGTAATTTGTTTTGCGCAACAGTTCATCACAAATGCGAAAGCGACCACTGCCTTTGAGATTCCGAGCTTCAACGAACAAAGGGTCTAAAGATAAATTATTCAGTTGTTCTCATTTGAAGATATTGGCGTCATGAAACGTGTGAGAGACCGCAGCAAAACAGATGTCAAAGGTATTTTCACTGTCCTCCGTCGTGGTCATAGGTAGGCGAGAAAGGCAATCAGCGTCGAAATGACGTCGTCCACTTTTGTACGAAATGCTGAAGTGAAATTTTTGAAGGCGTAAAGACCATCGAGGTAGGCGGCCAGAATGGTCTCGGAGCGTTACAAGCCAGCATAATGAATGATGGTTTGTCACAATCGAGAATAGACGACCGTAGAGGTAACTTCGAAACTTTTGAATGGCGAATACAGCCGCTTAACAATCTTGCTCTGCCACCGTATAATTCATTTCAGCCTTGCTTAGAAATAGACTCGTATAAGCAATAACATGCTCTGCATTATCATGGCGCTGAACAAGCAAAACTCCGATGCCAATTCCCCTTGCGTCACTGTGCACTTCCGTAGAAGCAGAAGGATGGAAACGACGAAGAATAGGCTCAGATGTGAGTAGAAGTTTCAGTTCAGAAAATGCGGCATCACAATCAGCTGTCCATTCGAACGGGCTCTCTTTTCGCAACAAGCTCGTCAGTGGGTGTACTACGTCCGTGAATCGGGGCACAAAGCGGCGAAAGCAGGAACACAGGCCCAAGAAGCTGTGAAGTTCCTTCAGTGTCTGGGGTGGTTTGAATGTGCCAACTGCTTCGATTTTGTGGGAATTTGGCCTCACACCATCTTTGTCAACTAGGTGACCGAAGAATAAGACTTGTCGTTCACCAAACCGGCGCTTCTTAGAGTTCAAAATCAAGCCAGCCTTTCCGACACAGTCTAAAACAAGGCTTAAACGGACGTTGTGCTCCTCGAAGGTACGCCCAAAAATGACGACGTCATCCAGGAACCATAAGCACAACTACCATTTAATACCACGAAGGACAGAGTCTATATACCTTCCAAAAGTGGCGGGGGCATTGCAAAACCCAAATGGCATCACATTGAATTGGTACAGTCCATCAGGCGTCACGAATGCGGTCTTCTCCTTGTCTGAATGGTGCATAGGTATCTGCCAATATCCTGATTATAGGTCTATTGAAGAAAAGCACGAAGGCGAGTGTAAGCAGTCAGTAACATCGTCAATTCTAGGCAGCGGATATACATCTTTTTTGGTCACGGCTTTAGGTCTTCTGTAATCAACACTGAACCGCCAAGCACCATCTTTCTTCTTAACCAAGATGCCCGGTGCTGCCCACGGGCTACACGACTCTTCAATGACACCCTTCTTCAGCATTTGCTGACCCTGGTCGGCAATAACTTTTTGTTCTAATGACGACACTCGGTAAGGCTTTTGTCGGATCGAATGGGCAGTGCTGGTGTCAATCCTATGGTCAGCGCGAGAACATGGTAAATGTAGTGGCTTCTCCTTTTGGCAAAAGTCAAACACAGAAGCGTGTCGCCTCAACAGATGGCCTAAGATCTGCGACTTGTAAGAGAAACTGCGCTGGCCAAAGACTGTACCTTTCTCGCTTTCATCGTTGTTAACGACTGCTACCAAACCTTCAATGTAATCATCGAAGACCCCAAGCTTCATTCTTCGAGGGAGCACAACCGGCATTGGCGAACAGTTCAGTGCCCACAGAAAGGTTGCTCCTTCATCAACAGATACCAAACAACGAGGGACGAATATGCCTTTCTTAGCACATTGAACGATGGCAGATTCAACGTTGGCGTCAAATGATGTGGCAGATTCTGGGACGAACACCGCAACTGACCTCATTGACCATGGCGGCACTGTCCGCTCATCGGAACAATCAGAGCGTCCTTCATGGCCTGCGGCGCCTCATCGACGAGGGCAGGAACAATGTCACCGCTGACGGAAAGTTCACCGCTTCCACAGTCGGCAAAAGCTCCACATGCTTGGAGAAAGTCAAAACCGAGAATCACATCGTGGGTACAACGTTGCAGCACAAGAAACTCTGTTTGGAACACCTTTCCTGCCAAAAAGACATCAACGGCACAAACTCCTACAGGATGAAGCACTTCCGCACCAACACCACGAAACCTTGTTGATTCGCCCCAAAAACATAACTTTGCGGTCAATGCGACTTTTGAAAGAAAGACTCATAACTGATATCGCAGCACCGGTGTCCACCAAAGCACTTGTACAAACACCATCTATTTTTACGCGTATCTTGTTCTTGGACAATATAACTGGCGGAGGCATCTGAGGGAAATCCTGTTGTGTGACCTCACCTCCATCGGTCGCACTGGCTAGTTTACCGGCAGCGGCGGTGATGACAGGCGTCGTCCCGGCGAAGGGGACCAATGCAGTCGGCCAGATGGAGGCGTCAAACTACGGTCAGAAGCGGGAGAACTGCCACGGTCATTTTCCCGCTGTGAGTTACCCCTGGAATATGTCGGCCAATGACCATTGTTTTGACCAGTGCCCGCTGGTGGAAACTGATGGGGAATGGTATCGGGATGTCGGCTCTCTCTGTCGACGACAGAAACGAGCTATATGCCCGGCGATACTGCAACGGTAGCACACAGGGGCTCGGCTGTATGCATTGTACTCCTGGAAGGCATTGCGCTGACGTGGTGGTGGTACAGTTACATCTTCATTCGGGTCTTAACGGGTGTTGGCTGGCTGATGGGGGTAACTTAAGTGGTCTTTGTACCTCGGCAGCGGGTAGTTATTCCGCTGTGACCAGGGTGGTGAGGGCGGCCTGTCGTTGCAGTCATCTGTGCTTGCTGCGACAATTCACACGGGAAGGCGAGAGAGAGGCGGTGCGGGTGTAGCTTCGAACGGCGTCGGGCGAGCGTGCCGAGTGAGCTCTTCTCGAAATATCTGGCGTATTGTCGACGCGAGATCAAGCAGCGTGTCTTCGTCAACACTTGACATGGTGGATACGTTCGGTAGGCGACCGAACTTGGGGGGGATACGTCGCATCTTCAGGGTCTCGAATGTGCGACAGTGGCTCATGAAGTCGGTTACCGTAGCAAGGTTGGGCTGTCTTAGCTGATGAGGAACTGATACACGTCCTCGGCAATGCCCTTCAACAGGTGGCCAACTTTGTCTTCCTCTGACATAGAAGGGTTGACAATCTCGCAGAGCTTCAAGATTGCCTCGACATAGGTCATGCACGTCTCTCCTGGGATCTGAGCTGTGTGCAGTAACGTTTGTTCCGCTTGCTTTTTCTACGCTACGAAGTCTCCGAAGCACGCTCCTATTTCGGAAACGAAGCAATCCTTTGACGTGAGGGCATCTTCGTGGTTCTCGTACCACACGAGTGCTGTGTCTGTTAAGAAAAATACTACATTGGTAAGCTGGGTCACCGCGTCCCAATGGTAGTATTTGCTCACCAGTTTTAGTGTGTGAGCCAGGCGTCCACGTCATCGCCAGATTTGCCAACGAATGTGCAAGACACTATCAGATCCTGACGCAACCAGGGACCAGCCGCACGCGAACCTGGCACTAGCGGTGCTGCTGGGAATAGTAGAAGGTCTGCAGCTGCGGGGATCCGGTTTCCTTCTTCGCCGTGAGACATCTCAGCTGCCAGTGGTAACGGGGGCAGACCAGCAAGGCGGCGGCTTCGTCGTAGATCAGGTGCTTGAAGCGTCGTGTTGCTTGGTTGATTACCCAGCGCCTCCACCACAAAACTGTTACGGTTGAATTAATAGATAGGTGGATTTATTTACAAGGTGAGGATGAAGTTTGGCAGTCGCAGTAAAGATGGAGTCTTCAGGCCGCACCAGACAATGTCGTCCTTCTCTTCTACTTACACGGCACATTCTACAGCCCGGGTCATACCGCAGCAATATTAGTATTGTTAATAGTAGCAGTAGTAGTAGTAGTAGTAGAAGCAGTAGTAGTAGTAGCAGCAGTAGTATCATGCTTGAACAACGTTGCAGTGACATCTTAGCAACAGCTTTATAAAGGTTTCACGACCATTATTTACAGTGCTTAACTTTACTATACCATACCGAGATTTCACTTGAGAAACGGATGAATTATGAGCCGCATGGTAGTTTAATGTCAGCGACGATGTCATCTGACACATTTTCTAACGTTCATTCACCATGGCTAACGCCCATTTATAACTGAAGAGTCAAGGTCGTCTGTGTTGGTAGTTATCAACGACATAGCTTGTGAGTGTACTTTGTTCTTTTTTGTGGTTGTTTAGTGGTGATGAAATCTACTATCCTTTTTACACCACCATGTCAGAAAAAACTAAACATAAATGCATTTTGATTCGGATTTGTGCACGTGACTGACCATGCTAAACAGCTGACACAGAAACCACTTATCTCCAAATACGCGATACCTGGGTAGGGCTAGTAAACAGCCAAGTTCCACTGTTTGCCCCTGTGTACCTTGTCATTAAGTAATACTTCTCCGTTTTTATTTGCAACTATTCGAACCAGACGCATGTATTTCAGTGCGATTGCAATATCGATCACTCGACAAGTGCTTAAATTCACAGCTTTTTTTTTGCCTGGTGGCTTTCTCACAAGCTGTAACCGCCTTCTGGGAGCAGACTTGCATGTTTTAGAGCTTAGAAACGCATCTTTAGTTCTCATACTAGTGAGGGTCAGAGCTACCATTATGTTTTAAATTACTGAGTAGTGGTTGGGCCTAATATTTTGTTTCTATTCAAATTAGCTGCACTATATGTACTAGTGTTGGCGTGGTACCATGCAAGCTTTCTAATTAGACAGCACAAGAATACAGATGAGTGAAAGAAAGACACAGGGGACAGCGCCGACATAAACATGCTTTGTTTGCCACAGCCAGCAGTATATATACGTGCGTAGTCTATAACAAATCAGCAATATTTTTTCTCTCCTGTACAAATCAGCACTGACCTACAAGAATATCTCCCATGTAGGCGCACACATCTGTGTGAATTTTTTCCGCTGTATTCTTGCAGTTTTTTATGTGAAGTATACCATAGAAACTCGGCAAAGCAGCTTGGCTTTAACCATGAATGTGTAGCCGAGTGAAAGGCTAGTGCACAGAAGGCTCTATAGATGTTGGTGTACATACGCTGTACTTTGTCTTTTAAGTGCTAGCAGACGCTGGCACCTAGTCAATTCACTTGGCGTCTTTGGTATATTGCAATATAGAATCCGTTACTCTGAAGCGTTTCGAGCGTGCTTATCGCACGATGTTTGTTTTTATTTCTAGCGTATTAGATTGATGTCCACAACGAAGTGACGCGCAAAATAATATTCAATATCCAGGGTACGCTCACAAAATTACCGCGCTTTTGAGAATCAGATGCATATGCCTTTCACGAACTCTGTTGGAAACTTGAGCCATGTTTTTTAGTATAGGCGTGAATGGTGCTAAGTGGGGCGAAGCGTCTGTTCGTCCATTCATACGTCTGTCTGTCTGTCTGTCTGTCTGTCTGTCTGTCTGTCTGTCTGTCTGTCTGTCTGTCTGTCCACCGTCTTATCAAACTCATCGCCCCCCCTTATCATTAAATCCGTGAATATGCTGTGTTGGTGGCTGCGATAACAAAGGATGGAGGAGGGACTCAGTCACAGTGTAAGTTAAAAGTGATTATTTCTTTGCCATTACTTTTTTTCTGCCTCAGTGAAGATGTGAAAATGTATTCTGATTATTTTATATTGAGAGAAAAATACGGTCCATGCACTGCCTCTTGGCTTTTTTCCATGGTGGGCATTCAATAAATTAATACCTAAATAAGGATAAACAAGGTTACACTATGAAAACTTCAGCAGTTACCTAGCCAGTAAAGGTGGGAAGATTGTAGCCTCATCAAAAGTTTTCGTGCGGTCCCGAACTGCTCATCAACACCGCCACTTATACTGAACGTTGTCCACTTCCGTGCGTACATTGCGGGGTTTTGCTGCCTTTTTTCAATGTACCAACGGCGCGCTGTAGCTTACTGCGAAGTGCATATATGTCTAAAATGCGCTGCAAACAAAGATGTTTGCAGCCTAGGCCTTTCATTTTGCCACACAGTGACGCGCTTAAAAACAACTTCCGCTCTCTGACACTAAGCCATGCAAAAGCAGAGGAGAAACTATTGTTGATTAGCCGAACACTTCACTTTTGATTAAGGCTATGAAGACGGTTTTCTGAGTAACTCGTAGTGACGGGGAATTCTGACGATTAAATGGTTGGGTCATAATTACTATTCCGAAGTGTAAGACATGCCCTACTCCTCCACAAACACAATCGGCTACTTGGCAAGAGAAAATATACACAATACAAAAGCAAACGTGCTCTAAGCTGCTGCCCAATGATGCATTGAATTTCTGAGTTAAGGAGAATATTGCAAATGCTACGACGAAAAGCTGCTGCCACTTTGCGTCATCAGCAGAAAGACTGATATATGAGAGATTATTTTTATAGTTGCAGTTCTTTTTCATGAATCAGTTCTTTGTAGTTTGTCGTTTTTTTTTAATTCATCACTCCCACCTTGACTATTCCCTCATCGCAATCGAGTAACGTGGAGAGGTGGGCCAGTTGGCAGGCGCTGAAACGTTTTCAAGAACGCAATAGAGCCTTGAAGTAACATTGGTGTACCTCCTGCACCAATATTGTTTATTTTGTACAGCTAATAAGTAAATGTATAAATAAATAGTTGTTTACACAACAAGTTCTAACCGCTGCAAGATATGGGATTGCGTCAGTTCATTAAAACCGTTTGGGGGGGGGGCAAAACCAATGTTCTGAGAATAATGAGATTTGCTATTATGGCCACCTTTTGTACTGTATGTCCTACCCTTTTTCTCCTCAATTTATACGCGGCTTCATTGTTCGACTGAACAGTTTCTGCTGGCGAACACGGAATCACGCGACGTCATGCATATTGTTAGCGTCGAATTTGAAACTCGAGGTTCACCACCAGGAAGCCCGATTGAATTAAAGCCATTCCCAGAACATGCATCGGCGGAAATTGGAAAGCTTGAATGCAAAGCTTGAACTCGTCTTCACTAATTTCCAACAGGCTTTGCGCACGCTTTCCTGTATGGGTGCAACATTTGGTTAACGACTATTTTAATTGTATTGCTCCTTTTCTCCCAGTTTTCAACGCTGTACATCAGGCTTAGAACTGCGTCGGCTAGTGATTCCGGGCAGCTGTGTCACCGTTCCGTTGTTTCGAAAGGAACTAAGAAATCAACTAAAGTTTACAATAGTTTAAACAGTCCTAGCTGCTGCTTTCATGTTCCAGGCAATTCTGTAAATAGGTTTGAAGTCGTTTTACACATGAGTGGCTGTCCTACCAGCTTGCGTGCCCTTTGTAACTTGGGAAAGCTTCGATTATTCGTGTTTTATCTGCTACGTTGTCTGTCTGTCTGTCTGTCTGTTTTTCTGTCTGTCTGTCTGTCTGTCTGTCTGTCTGTCTGTCTGTATGTATGTATGTATGTATGTATGTATGTATGTATGTATGTATGTATGTATGTATGTATGTATGTCTGTTAAGAAAACAGCAGTCATTTGTTTCTTTCAACTCAAGAAATAACTGAAAGCCACATCCACTCGTCTGAAGGCAATATTCAGCTGTAGGACCTGTCAATGAGCACAAGAAACGGCGTGCAGATGAGGGGTAGAGCACATAAATAAACAGTTGGAACCACTAGTATTAGAAATATTGCACCATAACTTACTCGTAAATAGTGTCTTTGCTTGGTTAGCATTAAGGTGACATGAAAGGACGCCGTCAACCGTGTAAAAATGCATGAGGCTCTTCAGCGCAGCCCCTTGGACAAAAAAAAAACTTCATGGAGGAAATGCACTCGACCAAGTGTCCGCAGTTCAAGGTGCTAAATTTCAGAAGAAGTTTTATTTCATCGGATGAGGTGTACACAAGTGCAGGTCGACAACAAAAATTCAGACGTCCTCAGATTCACTTAAGTAGTATCTATTCTGTGAGGGCGAAATAGCACTGAACCGAAGCAAACCTTGTCTCAGGTGGACGCATTCAAACTCAACCTCAATGGTTTTTTTTCTTAACCAACCTCAATCAGAATATGCCTCACAAGCATTTTACTCATCTGAACTCACTAAGACTAAAACTCCCGCTTTCTGTCGTCATAATGATGTCGCTTAATGTGACAGCTTGAAGTCTTTGGACGCCAGTGACGCCCAATTATCTTTTTCGATCGTGTCTCACGAAAGTAGTGTTCTATGATATGCTTTTTGATCTCGCACTTTCATATACAAGTTATCCAGCAAATTAAATTCTGTCCAGATAATAGACATTTGTAGTTTACCATTAGCGTGATACCGGAGGTTGAGGAAATGGTGTTATCGTGCAGCAAACATTCGTTGTGGACAGCTTCTCAGAGTAACGGGATAGCGCTTACATCATGCCACTTCATCTTTTTATGGCGAGCACTTGTGTGATAGACAGGGTAAGAACGATAGTTAAACTCTGGTATACAGCTGAAATTTTGTTTGTACTAAGCGTAGACAATACATTTAAACACATAAAAAATTTAAATTCATTCGGCTCTACCTCTGCGTGCACCCAGAGAGTATTTAAAAGTAAATTACACGTAATACACTGTTGCAAATGTATGAAGAATGAACGGTATGCAATATAAAGAACAACCTATCTTTCCCTAATTTGACGCTCCTGCAGTACAGCGATCAAAGCACCGTATTGTTTTACGACCAAGATGTATCTCACTCGAGAAAAAGAAAAATGTGGCCAGCCAAGGAGTATCATAAATGCTACTTAAAAGAATATGGGTGCCTCGAATGATGTCTCTCGAACGGTGGATCTATGACAATCTACCCCCGGGCACAATCTTTTTCCACAAAAAAAGCTGTTTGACTAACTTAAGCTCAACGAGACAGCGAAGAGTGAAACTTTGGGCTAGTTGGTATTGCATGATGAAGAACGTACAGCGCGAACACAAGACGGGAATACTAAAGAAGGGACACAGACAAGCGCTGACTAGCAACTGAATTTTTATTAACACAGAAGCGGAAAATATATACGGAAAAAACAACAGAAACAAGAAAACTGAAAAAATTTACAGCATGACAAAGATTCTTCCATGTTATTGTTACATGCGCTCTTCTAGAAAAGATAATTCTTTGGCCGATAACCCGATGGAAGCCATGCTGATGCATCGCGACCCTTCTTTTGCTCGACAGGTCTCAAGCCTCGCACCGACGAATGAGTGCGACAGGTGCGTTTCCGAGGGCGTTGACGTTCTGATGCATGGTAAGCCCACAAGCCACAACTTGCCTCTAAAGAAAGTCTCCACGTTCTTGCTCCGGAATGAACTGTGTGTCTTACCAGCAGATAAAGAGGGAGGTTTTGCTGTACTACCAAATGATGTGTACCTTCAAAAAGCGCATGACGCTGTTCTCTCTGTGTTTAAACGGTGCCCTGATGTATCCCTAGCAAAAGTTAAGGAAAAAGCCATCTTACTTTGCTCGCAACTAGATCTAAAAAAGCTGGCACTAACGATAGGTAAATGTCAGAATTTAGCCCTAGATATGTTTTTTTCATGCAAAACCCACAAAGAAGACTCACCTTTTCGCGTAATAATTTCAGAAAAAGGAACGTGGCAGAAAGCACTAGCGAGTTTCATTCAACAAAATTTGAAGCTGCTCAAAATTGATGATCCTTTCCTCATCCGTAATTCGCAAGAGGTCATAAGCTTCATCAACCAAAACCCGAACGAACAGCTCACCGCCTTTTCAATCGATGTGAAAGACTTGTATTATTCTCTGCCATCCAAAGAACTAATTTCATGTATCGAAGAATGCATCGATGAATTTGGATCCGTAGCATTCCAGAACACGACTTGTATTAGTGGCGGTGCTTTCCTTGACCTTGTCTCGTTTTACCTCAAATCTACCTATGTTGAATGGAACAATGAAATTTTTCTTCAAAAGAATGGTGTGTCTATAGGCTCATGCATTGCCCCACTGTTGAGTGACCTCTATCTAGCAAAGTTAGACAGAGCTCTTAACGCACGGCTCAATGGTAGCAGTGTTCTGAAAACCTTCCGTTTTGTAGATGATTATCTTGTGATTCTCAAGCGCAATGCAGATAACTTTCAAGTTGCAACAAGTCACCTCATATCATTATTTAAAGAGTGCCTGTCGCCTCTGTGTATCACACATGAAATGCCAGAAGACAACAGCATTCGTTTTTTAGATCTCAGACTAACATTTGCCAATCAACATTCATGTTGGATGTACGAACCACGAGCAAAAAAACCGTTGTTGCCGTACACATCGTCACACACTAAGTTAGTCAAGCGAAGCATTGTTCAAACATGTCTTTCCAACGCATTAGATAAATCATGTCACCACGTTGTCACTAGAAGTTTCTTGGCGCAGATTCGTCGGCTCGAAGCAGCAGGTTATCCACATAAGCTGCTCACATCGGTAGCGGAAGTAATTTACAGAAAAAAGAAGAAAAGCTGCCAGGAAAATGTTCAGCAGGCAAGCATGGAAACCGGTCGAGGCAAGAAGATTTCGGTCATACCATACATGCATAATATTTCACATCGTCTCAGGAAAATAGGGCAACAGTGCGGCGTTCGAGTGGTTTTTTCAGCACCTCACAAATTGTCATATCTTTCACGTGTCACCTGTCCTGTCAAAAAAAGGAAACGCCAGTGCACTACCAAGCATCGTAAGAAATTTCTAGATTGTTCACATAATGTCATTTATCGCATTCCACTTTCATGCGGGTGTTGCTATATAGGCCAAACTGGAAGGTGTCTAAATGACCGCCTCCGAGAGCACAAAAATAATGTGCGCAACGCCAAAGAAGGTTTTTTGGCCATTCATTGCAGTTCCTGTGGTTGCACACCCCTGTTTGAAGAAACAACAATCATCGGCAGACATCAGGACATGCGTACTCGTGAAATCATTGAAGCCGCTCATATCGCAAAAGAAGGGTCGCGATGCATCAGCATGGCTTCCATCGGGTTATCGGCCAAAGAATTATCTTTTCTAGAAGAGCGCATGTAACAATAACATGGAAGAATCTTTGTCATGCTGTAAATTTTTTCAGTTTTCTTGTTTCTGTTGTTTTTTCCGTATATATTTTCCGCTTCTGTGTTAATAAAAATTCAGTTGCTAGTCAGCGCTTGTCTGTGTCCCTTCTTTAGTATTCCCGTCTTGTGTTCGCGCTGTACGTTCTTCAACAGCGAAGAAGTTTCTGCACGTATTTCATTTGGGCGGAAGTACTCGACTATATGTTGACTCAGACTCCTTCTCAGATTGTTTTCAAGAAAGTATTCCGTGAACAAGCACCATACTGTCCTCGTTATGTTCTTCAGTACTTGAAAGCGATCCTCGCAGGGTACAAATCTCGAGTGATTCTAAAGAGACGTGAGTCCTAGTTCTTTCGAGTTTTTCTTGCAAGCTGATTACTACACCGGCAAGTATAGCCCGAACATCACGCGATAAAAGACTGCCACTGATCAGCCCATTTCAAGGGAAAGCACGTAGCTCTCATGGTCAACGTGGACTGAACTAGAATAGAGAATCGATGAAGCGCAGAGTTCAGTCTGATGACAGATATACACGCGCCGACTTGGGCGTACTTTTTGCACAAGAAGTGCGGCTGGTTCCCCGATGGCACGCCGCCATCTCAGCAAGAATAACCGTCAGATGTGTGTTCGAAGTTCGCTTAATTTCGTGTTTTAGGGATTTGTGTAAATCTCCACTTAAGTGTACGTTCACTTGCATGCTTCTTACTAAATTTCCGCAATTCTCTTCAAACGCAATCGAACAAGGGACGGCGAAAACTGGTTTTGCATGCGGAAATGGACGAGTAAATGAGGTGTAAGTGGCAGAAAAAATGCATCAGTCTACATAAGAGCTCTGAAACTTTTCGGTACTGGTTTCAGTTTTCAGTGCTCCTTCAGAACGAAGTCAACAAAAAATGATGAGGCGGGGGGGTAGTTGGCAACTCCTCTCGACGCCCTCAGTTATAGTATTACCGCTATCTGCCTTGACTCCTTCGCCTTTCATGATTTCAAAAGGCCATCGTCATTCATGTACAACTCCCGTTAATACAAATAGTGCCGATTTTTCTCATAGCTTGCCGTGAGTCACGTAGAGAGCCCACCGACATCCAACTGCTTGCTTCTGGTACCACGTAGCATAAGTATTGGCCTAATGCAAACTATGCGCCGAGCGTAAAAAAGCCCATTAATTTTTTCAAAAGAAAATAATTTAGCAGATCCTATGAGTCATGAGAATCGTATTACTTAGAAGCAGCCGGGGAGTAAGAGTGCAAGGTGAATTTTTTTCTCGGCTTTGAAGAAAGTGGTATGTGGTGGACAAACGTCAATTGTTGTAGTGGCGTACACATCGTGGGCCCACCAGGAAAGCGTACTACACTGGGGTTTACTGGGGACTACATAGGCTAGTTCATGGACTGACATAACCCACGTTCGAGCACATATAGCTGCCTAATATTGAAACAAACGGCGCTTTTCGGCGCGACGTTACGAGTATCAGGTTTGACTTTAATTAGCTCATTCTTCTGTGGGCGAGAAACGCTTGAATATAGTTTGAGAACTCATAAGAAAAAATATACATTTATTAAAGGGCTACGATGGTGTATCCAACAATCGACCCGCAATTCAGCTTAACAGGGCACGACGTTTCGGTCATATGTTTACATAAGTAATGTTTGTTGCCTTATTATCAAAGCACATAGCCAGCACTGCAACCACAATTAGAATTGTGATGACTTTAAGTTTGTATGTCGTCTTTTTTCAAAGCGCCCCGATTCCCTGGCATTGCTCTGCTGTTGAATAGCTCACAGGCACGACAAACGTTTGGGTTCGATTCTTGCTGAGGTTGTTATTTTTTCTTTGCATTCGGCCGGTCGATTCTGCCTATTTTACTTTTCTTAACTATTTCCTAATTAGGTTACTTAGGTCTTTTCTTACCAATCCGGGGCAGAAACTTTTCAACTTTGTGCTGCTGTGGCAATTTGCTGCGTCGCATCTCAAACTCCTGGGGCAATCTGCCACACTTGTCTGAAAAAAAAAAAGATTTGGTGGCGTAAGTCGTAAGATTGTCTTGCTATTCATGCCTTGACAGAAAAGTCATACTCTTCACCTGATCTAGTCTCTTATATCAACTTAAGACTCCGCGATGGTTAGGAGACGATCGCAAAACAGCACAGGCGTAGGTGGCTGCTTGATACGTAAAGAGATGTGCATAAACTCAACATTTCTCTCAGAAATATTTAGTTCCCCAAGCTTATACGGGTGGGTAGTCGTAGAATTGACCACGTTTTAGCAGTGCACGCTCGTCAATGAGGAATCGTGACGACGGCACGCAGTACCGTCTTGATGACGACATGAGACGCCATAAAGTTGAGATTCTAACATTTTTTGCCCTGAGCATGCCTTGCGCTTGAACTATTCTTGGAAGAAAGAAGCAAGCTAAGGGTCAATTTACTGATTATATTTATTTTTAGCGCGCTACTAGAAAACAAAACATGACGTAGAAAAAAAAACAGTGGGCAAAAAACAAGCAAGACCTGCCTATTTACGCAGTCTTGTCAAAATATGGTGAATTATACGTATGTCTTTACAAAATAGAAACACTCACACATACTCAACAAACATAATGGGAGATATCAGAATTTTCATCTGAGGCGAAGTTGTCTCAAAATCTAATAGCTTTACCTTGTGTGAGTGAACGATACCTTCTTGTTGATAATGACACTGAGTGAGCGCTAATACATGTATACACGCCAGTGCGGCTAATGGTAATATGTCTTTATAATTCTGTACTTCGGCATTTTGTTTAACTCACGATACAGTTGTAGTGAGATCGAACTTTGGATGACAATGAGACTTGCAACAATGAGTGTGTCTTGTTTACAGGCTGAGTAATTCGCTCGCAGGTTCACCTATAGAAAAAAGAACTGTCAATTATAGGCTCGGTGTAACCACGTTTTAATGTCCTCTAATAAGCTAATTCTATCTTATTGTAAAGCCAAGACTAACCAGCTGCAGAATAGCAGTTTATGCACTCTCAATGATACACGAATCTTTCGACGAGCTGAGGCGAGTCTATCTGAAACCGCTCTCTCGCAACGGCTCCTCTGCCCAAAACAAAACAGGTTGTGAAATTTTAACGAGAGAATAATTTAAATGCATAATATAAATAAAACTTCGTTGATAAAGAAAGTGTGATATATATTGGTGCTTTATTTTTTACTGATACCTTGCACAAAACAAAACAGACTGTAAAGATTTTGCAGGATATAATATTATAACGGATTATTAAGAAAAACCCTTCGTTGCTATAGAGGTTGTGCTTTGTACTTTGTTTTCTATGATAACTCATTGTTTTAAACAGCTGTCATTTTCGCTTCTAATTTTCAGAAGATTAGTTAGATGTTCAAAATATAAAGCAGAATACTCTATAGCCTAACACTCTGGTTCAATTATTCACGTTGAAATCAAGTTGGGTAATCTAATGGCTTATTCCTGTGACACACTGTTAGTGCTCATCAAAACAATATGGTGAATATTTATTTTTCGCTTGTGTGCTTTTACGAGAGTGCTCCATATTTCAACTCTATTAAACAGGCACCGAGTCGGGGTTTTAAAGGCTGTCGGAAGCTTACTGCGCCTGCAGAAACTGTACTGTCATTAGTTCCAGAATGTTCCAAGCGCTGTTTCGCGTGCCTCGCCTGTTAATTCCCTCAGATAATGGGGCTTTAAAATTTGGCACTCAAGAAAAAAGTAGCGATAGATCCTTGTAAACACCGTCCGGCACCTTTTCACTATGGCGGTTCCATAGCAGTAAATAACAGTGCCTGGCTTTTATACGTACAAACCCTTTATGTCATTATTTTTTATCAGAAGTGTAGAGGAGTGGAAGTACCTAGTAAGCTTCGTTGTGTAAAAAAATAGTGTCGCTAATGCCAAGGCGTCTGCTAGGTAATCCTAGAGAAGAAAACGATGAAGTCGAAATAGAACATCCGGCCCTTAGCAAGGGTGCTGGCACTGCACTGTCACTTTTTCTTTTACAATGACACAGTCGTCGAAAGTCTTTGGTAAACCTCAGCTGCAAGCCCGAGGTAACGCGCCTTCCAGGTGAACGCCGTCACGATTCCTCAATTATGAAGGCCGTGAGGCGACCGCCGCGGCAAATGTGAATCCCACCTCCAGCGAATGTCATCCAGACCTCCTTGTCATTCCTGGGAACGTTTCCAGTGACGTTGTACGTCGCGCCAATTCCGCTTGCCTTCTTCTCGCCCAGGGACGGCGTAGCATGCCTTTTCGGCATGCTACGCTGTGCCCAGGCGAGAATGGGCGCTTCAATCACCATTTGTGAGCGGCCTCCATGCCTTCTCGGCGTCTCAACCTTGCTTCATTGACACCACAGTGCCAGTTAAAAACACATCAAACAGATTCCGCTTACCAAGGAACGTAGTTTAGGCTTTTAATGGTATGACTCCCATGTCTATAATTCTGACCAAAGCTTGGTTTCGAAGAGACGCCGTGCACGCCTCCTTGGTCACTCATTCAGTCACCATGATGACCGGAGTGGCTGTAATCTTAGCAGATGTCAGCCCGGTCTCTCTAACGAAATCATGCAACAGCACCACGGATCTAGAGCACACTATCTCACAACTCCAGTTACGGCTAGCATCTTGATAGCTTCTTGCTTCAAGCTGTTACCTGTCACCGTGCCAACATTGTGCACATTTGATGCCATGTTGGCTGTGGTAGCGTTGCAATAACTTGAGGTCAAGCCACGAAAGAATCCCAGCAAGCTCCGGCATCCCCTACCGGAGATCTCAAATTACCTGGGCTTATTGAAGTCGACATTCTCCAGAATTTGGTGGCTGTATTACCATAGCTGGCTGCCCGCAAAGTACCGTCAATCTGTGACTCACTGGACGACGCCGACAAATAGGAGTCCACGTTCAACGCTTTCGTTGCTTTCAAGCACGGTGAAGGATTACACCGTGCTCGGAACGTATGGACGAAATCGCAGAGGTGGTGCGTAGCTACATATCACCTTGAAACTCCGGACATAGGTTCGAATGTGTTCGGCAGCAATCCTGAGCCGAGTGGAGCTTCAAGCTCATTGCAGCTTTTCGGAGCACTGGCTTCCGCCTCTATGCCACTGCGCTGATCAAACTGACGGTTCTCCAGAGACCCTTCCTCATGACAAACTTCGTGAAAGATGTTGCCCTAACAATGCAGCATCATCGAATCATCTTAACTAGCAGCTGTGCCCTGCAAGACCACTGCTGGCCTCTTGTTTTAATGACGTGCGGAGAACACGAAAACAGGTGACGAAGTACGCTTCATAGTAAATATATACGACCATAGCCTTGAGAACCTTCTCTCAAACTTGCTTTATAGCGACCAACGCAACCACTATGTCGGAGCTCCTGTAGTCGCAGACCCGCAGCATATCCTCACATTGAGCCCTGAATCTCTAACAACATACGCTTGTACGTCAGAAGATATATTTTCGAATTACTTTTGTTAACAGGATAGACTTTTCACCATCACAACTAGATCTCTCTGTCGTTAGCTCCCACAGCAATGAGCACCAATTCGGCAGATTTCGCGGCAGCCATTGGCCATGAGTGCGATTTCTGTCGATGTGCCCCAGGCAGAGAGAGCGAAAATTGGCCATTTTCACTAAATGCGTCATTAAAATGACAAAAACAAGCATGCCATACTGAATCCTGATGCAACACCTGAACGAAGAATAGCCGGCCTAGAATACAGATACTGTCTCCTTTTTTGGCCTTGTGACAGTGGCGCAGCCTTCAAAAATGAAGCCTTAAAGAAAGAAGCACCTGTGCTTGACCGTCTTCGGCCTCGTGGAGCCACCATTTCAGGAAAGCCACCATCATTTCCTGGAGCATGGCAACCACAAGCCAGATGCCGTAAAAAGTGCCATTCAGCAAGGGTGGCGTCCAAACCTCCTCGTTGCCCGTGTACCTGCCGCCGCAACAGGCAGCGTCCGTTGAAGGCGTCCAGACCAAGGAGGTTATACTAAATCTTCTGGAGTGGCGGTCCCGCATACCCGCCCATGTCTCGAAGTGAAGCCGCAGCGGCCATATTGCTCAGGGCAGAAGCAGGCGGCGCCTGCCTTGAAGCGCCGTGATTCTTGCCATGCGTTTCGCTATTGCTACAAAAGCACCTGTTTAATATTTTTATATAGTAGGCGAAGGAACACGGAAAGGACTTTAATGCACATCTGCTTTAATTTTTCTTGCACACTTGGCGTTTCAAGCGTGTAAAAAAAAAAGAACATGCCAGACCTGCAAGGAACGCGCAGCACAGTCACAGCGAAAGCTGGGGAGTGGTCTTTCAGAGCCTTCTCTAAAAACTCTTTGGGATGCTACAAGGGCACTGCTGGGTATCCACAGTGCCTTAAATAATCATAAATTTTCTGTAGTAGGCCAGCATTCACTATGCTATCCTTCGCCATTCTTTGGAGAATCGTGCGCGGTATTCGCTACACACTTGTTTGAAGTTTAGTGCATCTTTTTATGCAGTGGCTGATGACGATGAAGAAATATGCGTGAAGTGGTTATGCACCACAGTTAATAGGTGATCAAGAACAAGTTATTTAATGGATGGGAGCGTTGGGCGACCAAGTCGTCACGAAATTCGCATTGTGTGACGCCTCGCTGTTCCTTGATGGTCTAAAACGCTTTATTACTCATATTAATGCGACTCGTTTCCAGACATCAAGCCTGCCTAAAACCAGTTTAGAAACAATTTCCAGCGCTGGCGCGCCTCAGTGGTAGAATGCTGGGTTGGCACGCAGCGGACCCGGGTTGGACTCTCATTGTGTCATTGATATTCTTAACTTACCGAGTTTTTTTTGTTCGATACTAATTACGAGTGGCGGCGGCGGCGGACACGGCTCTACGCATGACCCATGTTCTGATCTCGTAACACCTTTCACTATAAAAAGAAAAAAAAAACTTACTCATGGATATGACACACACACACACACACACACACACACACACACACACATATATATATATATATATATATATATATATATATATATATATATATATATATATATATATATATATATATATATCCTACAAAAACATAGAGCCTGCAAAAAATTATTCTTAGCGTCATTGTGCCCCCGGACGCCAAAAGAAAATCTATGAATGCAGTCGCATAGTCGCTAAAATATGGGAGAATAAGCGAATGAGCGAAGCATGCCTACTTAAACATCGAAAGCTGAGCCCAGTGTCCGCTTCACACGATTCGCACAGCCAAATACTACCCAAGAGCCCAACATCGTCGCCTCAAAATGTGATCACAGACGTGTTCAGAAGCGTCTTGTTCAATTAGAAGCATGATACGCAACATTACTAGCACTAAATCAACGCGAAAGCCACGCACGCTAAACTGCGCCCATCCGTTTTCTGCCCTGATCAATATGGCGGTGTCGGCTTCAGCCGCGGAGCCTCTCCGCCACTCCAGAAGCTTTAATATAACCTCCTTGGTCCAGACATGCTCTGCCACTCAACTGTGCTATCATCACGCTTTTGTGATTCATGACATACCTGCGCCGGTCGCTGCGGCGAAAACATTTCACATCCCCAGACAGCAGTCTTTTACTCCATGTGGCTCACCCGACGATGCTGTAAAAATCATCCGCGAAAACGTATGTTTGTCTTGGCAACTTCACAGCTTGCCGTCTTCGTACGGGTTCGTCCTAACCCCTCGCGCGAGTGCCATGGCCCCCGAATTCTCCGCAGCCATCGCCCCTGGTTTCTCCAGATTCCCACTCGACCTACCCATGAACGTCATGGGGGCGACAGCCTTCCTCACCTACGAGCTAGACCACTTAGTTGGGCGAACTCCTACATTATAGCACTCCACGTAACCATCAGTAGTTGCATTCAAACTACCGGAGTTCTGCAGTTTCAGGATGTTGCTGTCCTACGGACCAAATGGATACACGCTCTCGGCACCAATTATGCCTGGCCGAAAGATTGGAAAGTGCTGTGGGCCCCTGACTGCCTTCATGTTCCTGCTAATGCCTCGCACAACTAAAAATGAGAGAAACGATCCTGGCCGGAGTAGTGTTTCAGTTGAGCTATGTAATGAGCCCATGCACACAACCTCGGCGGTGGAGTTCGGGCGGCCGCCAACCTGCCCTGCTTTTGCGATTAACTTCACGAGGTGCTGTCGTCCATTTGCAACAGCTGTTCCCTTTAGTATTTACGAACAGCTTAGCAGACCACGCTGCGTGAGTCATTGACAGTAGTAGTGAGGTGTACTTCTCTCTACAGATCTCAGACTCCCCGTCGATGTCCTTGACAGCTCAACCCTTGGTAGAGACCAAGGCCGACTCATAGCCACAGCAGCCGGCGAGCCGACCTTCAGGATGATTAGAGCTAAATTGTCTGGAGGCATCGGTATACTCTGCGACAGTGTGAGCTCCCTTTAAAACAACTGAACACGAAGCACTAGCCACCACATTGAAGAGCCCCATCATTAGCGGTCAACATCGCTGTCATTGGCTCAGTCCACTGACATTTGCCTCTGGCCAAGTGCCGTCTCCTGAAAGATTCTTAAGTGGCTATAGTGCCTGAGGACGTCCCGAAAAACCACATGCAACAACCCCCATTTGCATCTGAATGTAAAACCTTTGACTGAGATGGCCGGACAGCCCAATGCAAATTGTCAAAAGCCAGCAGTTTGAGCATCAGTAATTCTCGCCGCAGTGGTCTAGTGGCTAAGGTACTCGACCGCTGACCCGTAGGTCGTGGGATCGAATCCCGGCTGCGGTGGCTGCGTTTTCGATGGAGACGAAATTGTTGTATGTCTATGTGCTTAGATTTGGGTGTACGTTAAACCCAGTGTACGTTGGACCCAGTTGGTCAAAATTTCCGGAGCCCTCCACTACGGCGTCTCTCATCTTATAGTGGTTTCGGAACGTTAAAGCCTACAAATCAATCAATCAGTCAGCACCAGTAAGACATCGGCAATATTACATGAGAATAATCTTCCTCGCAAGCCAAGACATAAACTTGCCCCTGTGATGCCACAGATATTAGTGGTATACCTCGTAGTCCCTTGACGCAGGAAGAATGGCAGAGAAGTCTCCACTTAGAATGTACAGAGATGTTACAAACAAGAGACACTGCCCTTTTTTCGAAACTGTGATAGGATAGCCGTCATGATAACGTGAAACTGATACGAACACTCTACATCAACCAGGACCACCTCGTATTTCCTTATGCCACTGGTAACAACAATCATTCACTGCATAGACCGCACCTGCAAAGACCACCCCAACAGAGCCCATGCAGTCCTACTGAATGTTTGCTGTACAGCAAGACAAGTCCTGGCGTACGCACAAATGACTAGCGTGGTTTAGACAAGGCCGCGCCTAATAGTTGATTTCGGGAGTTTTTGCACAACCACAGCAGGGCGAAAACCTGAGGCCAGAATGTGGCTGCCAATCTCAGCCACCTGAGTCTTCGCACTACTTCACAGCACATCATTAGGTAGAGGAAAAAGACAATGAAGGCCTAGCCAGTGTAGCCCGCTGAAACAATCCCGTAGCTCGGCATGGTAGTCGCAGTTATGGCTGAGCGTAAGGATGACCGCAACACTGAAACGCGGGTGCACACTAGGGGATACTAGGCAGACGAGAAAGAAGACGATTGTGAATAAGAACAGTGCGGCTGTTCTACAGGCATTGTCTTTTGTCGTTCCCTTATAATGCACTGACGAGCTCGGCTAAAGCAACGACATTTCATCTAAAAACTTCAACTCTGTCAGCAGTAGTTCGTGCAATGATTGTGTCCACGACTACAGACGTAGTATAGAGCCAACAAGGATCATTTTTTGGCGCAAATACCGCAGAAAATTAAATAATGAAGACAGCAACCATCATGCAGCCAGTCATATGCATTCTGTGTTAAGCGTGTATTTTTGGAAGATTACTCAAACATTCACAAAGACCACATAGCCACATCTAGGGTGACATAGATATCTACTAAGCGCGAGACGTTCACTGCGTCACACGCAATGTAACTCGCTCGAAGCACATGTGACCAATCTTCAAATCAAGTTGCCGGTTAGTTAGGACTGACCACGCAGGTGCAGTCATTTTCGTTCTCCAGAAAAACTTCTGCAGCTTGATCGCAATACAATGCTACAGCATGGCCGAGTGTAAAGAAGGTGGTACCACTATTGCGAGGGCACACACTAGGAAAGTGTGATGAAGAGAGCGACAAAGTATAGCGCAGCCGGCCCATTGCAACCGTGTGGTCTGTCTGTCTATTTTTTACAGTAGATACAACGAGTAAATGCCTTCGCTGCCTGTAATCAAGAGCTGGTGCTCTTCATTAACCTCAAACAAGATTGGTGGTCCTTATTAGTGGCTTCTATGCTAAGTGCATGCCTCTGCTTGCAGACGTTTGATTTTGTACGTCAGAATAATTTCTTTAGTTATTGGACAAAAAGAAAGAGTTAACTTGACGGGCGTCTGGGTTGCTACCGTACACTATATAAAAAGGAAAGGTGGATAAAGAAGGAAAGCAGAAAGCAAAGAATGCAACTTCATCCTTGATCGCAAATAAACCTTAGGGTTTGAGGCTGAGGTCTGCAGAAGTCAGCTGTTTAGGTTACTTGGGTTTCTGTGGTCTACGGCGGCACAGGAAAATAATTTGGTGCTCGACGCAAGTAGATCAAACCATACAAAATCTATCAGCTCTTGGAGGCACTTGTGCGCAACAGTTGAGTCACAAGAGCAGCATTTAGCACTGAAAAAACGACGAAGGTCACCAGGTTTCTCATACTAATCTGAACTTTAGAACGATTTCACAAATGTCTGTCGTCACGACCTATAAGTGCATGAATAGAGCGCGCACCTAAGTTTAGGTGGCCACTTTTCTTTACCAGCCAGCACATCAGCGACCATTTGTGGAGCTCCTGAAAATTGCTATCTCAATTGATTGATGGATTTGTGGGGTTTAACGTCCCAAAACCACTATATGATTATGAGAGACGCCGTAGTGGAGGGCTCCGGAAATTTTGACCACCTGGGGCTCTTTAACGTGCACCCAAATCTGAGTACACGGGCCTACAACATTTCCGCCTCCATCGGAAATGCAGCCGCCACAAATTGCTATCTCGAATAATTTGAGATCATCTCAATGAAGTTTTTTCGACATCCTTTTTCAGCTCCTGTATAACAGTGGTATAACAGTGTATAACTTTAAACAGCAGTTTGTTTTTGTAGAGTTCGGTGAGAAGCTCTAGCAGCAATCTGTATTCTGCCGACACACCTAAGCTTTGAAATCTTTCAAGAAGCATAGCAGTAGGAGCACAGTGACCGGTAGAGACCGTAATTCAGAGAACAGAGGTACAAGCTTTACTCGACGCCTGACCCGATGTTCATTAGCCACAGAATATAAAAAAAAGTTAGCTAAGACGCCTAGCGGTACCAGCAAAAGAATTTGATGAGTTGCAGGATTGCGAAGCCGTAAGGCACTTCTCGTGATAATGATTGTTTGAAAGATAGAATTATTTTCTCTATTATTTGCAAGAACAATGTAATACGTGAAAGTGAGGGCAGGGTTTCGCCCAGAACGGCAACGTTTGATAACAGGTCGCTGAGCGCAATGAACAGTTTGAAAGGAAGGCGGCTGGCACAGCTGAGAAAAGGGGAGCAAGTTTTCTTGGAGGCTTCTCAGATATAAAAATTTGGCTGAAGTTTATGCAGATGCTTTTGCGAAAAATAAAATATCCTGTGGTAGAGCTTCCCATGACGCAGTAAGAATTGGTTCCAGAAAAACAGGTTCTTTGATGTTTAAGGAGTATTCACCGTAAACTTGGTCACACACTCGTTTTATGAATTTCATGGGCGTCAGCTTAGGTAGGCGAAAATAATTCTGTATGTTAGTACTCCTAGCAGGCTACCCCAAAAAGCATCGCAACTATCATGATTGTTTTCAAGAGTTGTTAGACTGCGGGCAGGATTCGATCATTTTAATGTAATGCAAGCATCAGCAATAATACTTGAATGTACTGTCAGGCAGTATAAAAACTGACGTCTTGCGCACACGTTGAGGTTAACAACCACTGAGAAGGGCGCTCACAGCAAGTATTGTTTTTAGGGACGAAGCTCCTTATAGCGTGTCTTGTGCGTCCCTTGTTCTTGTAGTGCGTAGCCTGTGGCGCATACCCAGATGCCAGCGGAACAAACGCGCCCTCGGGCACATATCCGCATGTCCACATGTTACGAAAAACGTAGCATGGCATTGTTACCACGCTCTTAGTGTTGACAAAGCGCCTACAGCAGAAATATGGTGCATGCTGAAGCGCAGTGTTCTGGTCGCTACTTGGTCGCCGCCGTAGAGAGGATAGACACGTAAACAGAGCATATCCGTAGACTTTCTCCTAATTGATTAATTTGGCTACAGCACTTTTATTTGACGTTGTACACGCTTGTACGCTACATAACTAAGACAACTCTGCGCAGCAGCCGCTGCGACATGGTCTCGCGGCGTCCACTGTGCGACTCTCTCCCGGCTTTGCAGGCAACATCCCGAGTGCCCGCCTTGAAGCAAAACCAGAAATGACCACACAAACGTCTTCGTTGACGACTCAAATCGGGTAGAACTAGTTTAAACAGGTACATCCAAGAGCGGAGGCCTCCACCAAGTTTTACCACGGGGACTGCTGTCACCCTGAAGAGTAATGATCTAAACTAAAGTAAACACACAGAGGAAACTACCGCGACGTCCGTTTAAGCTTCCACAATGTAGCTCTCCCACAGACTATCCGGCGCCGCGTAAAGCCGTTCATGACCCTCTACCTGAAAAATAACCCCTTGCAGAAGCCCCCTATGAGGAAGCTTCCTCGTAGGAAGCTTTCTACGAGCACAACGAAGTGGATGCGATCACCACAACCCTACCCTTGGACGACAATGCTCTAGTTTAGTTCCTGGATTGCGGTACTTGTATATGATAAGTATATGATAAAAACCACTGCATATCCAAGGGGTGAATGTTGATGAGTGGGCGAAGCTTCGGAGGGCATCATCGGTGCACCATGAATCTTCCGCGTAATTCGCCGAGTCGATCATTATTTAAAGGCATGAGAAACGCTGTGTGTGTATGCCGTGTCGCTTAGACCTCCCGCTCTCGTACGGCAATATTTTCGTTGTGGCGTCGTGGAGCGTTGTGGCGCGCCAACAGAGAACGAATTTTATCACAATGCTACCCCTAGCGTACG
Organism: Rhipicephalus microplus; assembly: GCF_013339725.1. Classification (NCBI taxonomy): domain Eukaryota; kingdom Metazoa; phylum Arthropoda; class Arachnida; order Ixodida; family Ixodidae; genus Rhipicephalus; species Rhipicephalus microplus. Next base: position 85,291 of record NW_023611162.1, read on the forward strand.
GTACCGCACTAAATCGAACGATTGCCTTCGACCAACGACACGCGCCATATGTTACATCTTTCCTATTATAACATCTCGCATCTTTCATCATCAACTACAGTTACGGCCATCTAGTTTTATAGCATGTCGCATCTATTCATCACCTACAAGTACCATCATCTAATGAACACTCCAAGTACCACCATCTAGTATTATAACGTCTCGCATCAACTAACGTCATCTAGTGAACACTGCAAGAACTAAACTAGAGGTGGCTACCTAATACTACTACTGCAACTACATACCTCAGAGGATGTACAGACCCACGTTATAAGGAGCTTCGCCCCTAAAAGAAGCGAGATGGCGGCATTTGAAGTGTTCACTAGATGGATGGACGGACGCATGAACAGACAGACAGACAAGCAGACAGACAGATAGACACACGGATGGACCGACGGAAGAACTGACCCATAGACGCTCGCACAGATGAACGCTTGGACGGACGTACGAACAGATGCACGAACGGGCACATGCATGAATGTACTGAGCAGAAATGAACGGGTGCATGAACGGACGCACCAACGGACGCACGAACGGGCGCACGTAAGGACGCACGGATAAAAGCAAGGGCAGGTTGATGGACGCTTTGCTTCACTCATCGTCATGCATTCCCTGGATATGCTGTGAATTTTTTTGTATTCACGTTGTAGCTGAAAGTTTGCACAATAAAGTATTTCGTAAATTACAGTAGTCATTCGACACTCTTGACACCCACTATGACGTTGAATATTCAAGGCGTTCAACACTAAGCAAAGATAGCTGTGTGACATGTATAGCGTTCTTTTAGCTCCTCGGAGTCACAGCTTTTGAACAAACGTTCACATTAAAATAGTACTGCGACACTTTTAAAGGTAGCAATTGAATTAGTTCCTGATAAGTCATGGTTTCATAAATTTACCACAGCAAAAAGATTTATAATTCATGGAGCACGAGCGGAGTTGCGAAGGTTTGCCAAGTTCTCTTATTTATTTCTCCTCTTGTCTCCACGAAACTACTTAAAGTTAAGGAGGGGAGAGTTGCTACTTGGTAAGGGAAATATGTCACGTCTGGCTGCGGACCTTAAGTATTTTTGCTGTTTTTTTTTTGTTCGATTGCGCGACTTTCGAGCGGTATCGAGCCCGCAGGCGTGGACAAGTACCCGTCTTCCACGTCAGCCCTATTAACCACCAAGAACCGCATGCTCAAATCCGCCAACAGCTGACATTTGGTCATTGACACAATAATTTTTGAGGCTCTAGCGTCCTTTTTAGGGAGAACAAAAAGTGCTTTTAGAGGATTTTGAGAATTTATGGTTCATTTCAGGCCACGCGCTGTGCTACAGTAATCGACTCACGTGTTCTCGGGAGACTTGACTACCGATCAGCAGCGTTATCTCGCCATGCTCAGAAAGTGTTGCAGCGCCTCTTTAGGATTTATATGACTTGCTATTGCTGCACCGACTGCCATCGTGATTTTATATCTTTGTTTGATTGATTATACTCGCTGACATAAGAGTGGCTGGCATTTCAAATACCTCGTGTTCATGCATCTGCGTAGCATGCAACATAATCGGAAACTGTCCCCCAACTTAAAAGCAGAGATCAAAATTCTGTACTTCCACTGATCTTTCCATGTAATTAACTTAGGCTTGAAGCGTTTAAAAAGGTGATGAGTTTGGTTGGCTCCAAGAGAAGTTTATTAGGCACGGTAAAAACTCTTATTCAGCAAGTTAGAGTTCTAGTTTGTTGGGAAACATTCGAAAAGAGTTTCTTGAGGATGTTTAGAAAAATGCTATAAACGCAATGCAGATTCAAGGAAGCTAAGTTATCTAGCGGTGCTCTATTCAAATGTAAATGAAAAGCTTCTACCTATCACAAAGCGATGGAAAACTGTGAAGCGACAGCTTCGTCAGCTCATTAAGCGAAGACCTTCGTTTGGAGACAGCTGCGAGTTTCCGAGTTTCACTTCTCAAGTGTGCAGTCACTTGTGTTCAATGGGATCTAAGAAGTGCCAAAAACTCATCGTGGCAGCAGGAATACTCTGTACCACGCGCATCCACTTCAAAACGCCTTGAGCATGTTTTAAAGAACGAAAAGTCTTACCTATTTTAACTTTTTCTACCTGGCTTATGAAAATCCCGTATTGTCTTATATATGCTCTGTAATGTCGCCCTGAACCAAACGAACCTGTCTCAAGACATCGCTTCTGTACGAGCATCAAGACGGAGTTGCTTGAGTACTTCACCCTAATTAACCATTTAGCCTGATGATTAAAACATCGAGTCTCACATTTTCGCAGGCCCTGCTGTCAGACGCCTGAAAATTCTATTCCCGAAGGGAAATTTTTTATTCGCTCAACTACAGCAAACTTCCTATCCATCTGGGTGGTATTCGAGGCATGTTTGAAGGCAGATTTAGAAAAGTCATGGCAGGCTGATATACTACTTCAAGCCTTATTCTTGTTCTCGCACATGTCTTATTTTGTGATTCGCTTTTCTTTTCTTGAGGATTCATTGCCTCTACCTGAGGTGGTATGTGTGATCTGTTGAACATCTATGAATTAGTAGTAGCCGCACTAGAAGTGTATTAGTTATTGGTGTTAACATTTATTTTGCTTCTGCCATCAACGTCAATGTCGGAGGCGAACTAACAAGTGTCTGTCCGCTGTAAAGATTCTCAGCATACCACCAAAACACATCACGCAGCAGCCTAGCAAAAAAGGGTCACGAAAAATACGACGCAATAAGCAATTCAAGTAGACCAGAAAGAGGCAAAGGCCTCGGTATTTAGAAATTTAGGTATCGATGTGGGTGTCTTGGTTGTGAGCAAAATTTTTCTGTTCAAGCGACATTGAACGCCGAACTGCTGCATTGCACGCAGATGTTTGTCCACAAAGCCAAGACTGCGTTATCCTGTGACTGTGTCCCTAACTAATGCAAAATTGTGTTCAGAAAGCGTAGGCTTGCACAAGGTGTAAAAACGTGTAAATAGCGCAATAGGTTGTACCTTTAAAGACCACCCACTACGAAGAAAACAGGCGCTATAAGTCGTATTCGTCAGTGTCAGTATCAACAAAGCGTAAAGCTGCATAAGTGCAACTGCTGCCATATGGTCGTATTTTAGTCACAATAGGCAAGTATACACAAACACGATGGAATAGAAAGTGATTTCGAAAGGTGCACGTCATTTTTGTGTTCTTGTGTTATTGATCTCTTTGCATCTGAACAGCGCATGTTCACCCTTTCTGGAGTAAACACAGAATCAAACAATTTTTCTCGAAGACGAATACACAACCTGGTGTCTTTTGTGGCAGACACCGTACCGCTTCGGCAAACTACAGCCCTCTACAATTAAAATAAATCAATCACATTACAACGTTCAGGTTCTCCGTGTGCCTTCTGCTGGCAATTTCAAGGGACATTATATCCTCATTATTCGTTTTGTCCTATTCCGCCTTTGTCATTTAGATTCTGTAGGCCTTGTCTTTCAATGGAAACAGTCTGGAAGTTTGTTGTATTAAAAAAATATTGCATTAACAGTGAATGCCGCTGAAACATCAAACAGCTATTGCTAAGCAAGTCACGCAATTTAATACGTATATTGTTATTATTTCAGAACAAAAGGTATTTAACGCTTATCATTAGAGGTTATATTTAAAGGAACTTGATTATAAGTTGCAATATCCGCAGAACTAGAATAGGCAGAATAAGATGACCTGGTGGTTGCATTTTATGAGAATTTCTTCAGTGCCAAAAAGCAGCACAAGAACAAAAAAGAAGTGCGAAGGAGTTTTATCTACGTGTCTTGCCAGTTAAATACATAATTTTTTACTAGAACATATCAAATTGTCTTGCTGAAGTCAGATGAAGTAAAATGATGCATTTCTACAAACTATAGAGTTTTAGGAACTGCATAACTAGATCTATAATACAGGAGACGAACCATAAAGTTTTACAAATAAAATGATGCATCTCTGCACCCTCTTCAGCCAAGAAAGAAAGATATAGTTTCAAAAGCTTCAAAAAGTAAATAGAAAACACGAAAACAATATCGGGAGACATAAACAATCCTGGAAACTTCCGCAACACTAACTTTAGACCGTTGCTTTTAAAAGGCGAATGAATCAATTTTAATTTTTGCATTTCTATGGCTTCCCTAATTAGCTAATTACTGCGCTGACATGACCAGAGTGCAGTGAACGACGCTTCAGCTTTTAACAGATGGCGAAATTTATTCGGAGTGCAGGTTTTCTGAGATATGATGGATCGTCGGCTCTCTCATATTCTCTTATAAACAAGTAAGAATGTGGTTACGATGCCCTAGTCTCTCCAATATCTCGCCACCAAAAGCTTGTGTAAACCATAGACACGCTGTTCATTTACACAGCGTTATCATCTTAACGCGCAAAAAAATTCCAGCATGAAGCGTGGTATAGATATTGTTAGTTGCAATACCATACAGAGCCAACTTTTATCAATGAGGAAGAGAAAAGCGGTTTATAACAAGCATGATTTTATAAAGGATGGAATATTTAAAACCATATATAGCCCATATGCTCGTAGCGCAAATAGTTTTATTTCAATAATAATTCGTCATTCTGAAAATGTAATATTTGAGTATACCTTGATTGATTGATATGTGGGGTATAGCGTCCCAAAACCACCATTTGATTATGAGAGACGCCGTAGTGAAGGGCTCCAGAAATTTCGGCCACCTTCGGTTATTTAGCGTGCACGCAAATCTGAGCACACGGGCCTACAACATTTCCACCTCCATCGAAAATGCAGCCGCCACAGTCGGAGTTTGATCCCACGATAAGCGAGTGAGCAGCCGAGTACGTTAGCCATTAGACAACCACGGCGGGGCATTTGAGTACACCATATGAAGCAGATTATTCCAAAGGCTAATGAAGGTTATTTCTTTAAATACGAACTATTTCATTCCAAACCAAATTTCCATTACTGTTTATGTCCATCTATCTATCTATCTATCTATCTATCTATCTATCTATCTATCTATCTATCTATCTATCTATCTATCTATCTATCTATCTATCTATCTATCTATCTATCTATCTATAAGGCGTCTTCTATTACTGAGAAAAATCCCTGCTGAAATTTCTCTGCCAGCGTACGACAGTAAGAAATTTCTATTTTAAGAATTTGGCGGCCGGCGACCAGCGGTAATGCACTTTTTTGATTAGACATGAGCTAATGTCTACGTTCTTCGGGCCATCAATCACTGATAATGTGGACAATCCGATCGACATATCGGAGTGACACATTCATCAGTATATCTAAAAACTTCACGTTTTTATAAATTTTTGAACTGTCCTTATTAACATGTTCCCTGCACCGGGTAGAGAAAAAACGTTATTACGTCACACAAATCCTTAAGCCAGCATTGCTCATCTTTCTCATAGATAGTCATCCCCTCTTCATCATTGTCCATTTGCTTGTTTTCATGAGGGACCTCAAATTTTGCAACAGCCGTCGGTCGTGGTAATAAAGGCGAACCATAAATGCTTCAGAAAATGCGAGAATGAACCATCATTGTGAATGGAATTGGCGAAAAAATTCGCAGCACATCCACGGAGTGAACGATGATGAGTGGAGTGAATTGTCCATCAGTCTGTCCGCACTTTCGTCTGTTCACTTGTTCTTGCTTTCATCCGTTCGTATGTCTGGCCGTCCGTGCATACATTCTTGCGTCCGTCTGACAGTGAGTCCGTCCGTCCATTCGTCTATCCAACCCTGCGTCGAGCTCTACGTCCATCGGTGCGTCTGTCCATCCGTATGTCTGCCCATGCATTCGCCCGTGCATCGGTCCGTCCGTGCGTCCGTCAAACATACGTACGACGGGTAGCCACAGCCAGCGTATGATTAACGGCTTGCCGATAAACACTTTGAAGTTCGCCCCACTCATCATCATTCATTCCGTGGATATGCTGTGACGTGGTACTACATACAAGCACACATAGGGTGCTTGTATGTACCCACACCCTATGGAGCTTCACAAAAAAAATCATCATTATAAAACAACGTTGCCTTATGGGGTCATCACAATGTGACGTTCAATGATATCACCATCTCACGCAATCCTTAATTGAAGTTGGTGGGCTGATTCTGGCGACCAGTAAGGGGCACACAACTTGCAATGTCTGCTATACAAGATACAGTACAAAACCTTGCTAGGTGTAGACAACTTTTAGGCAGGTAGTCACAGACCATCAACTCAGCACAATAAAAAAAGTTATGGCCTAACTTTCAGTCATTTCAGGCGAATTCATAAGAGAGCGTGCAAGTCTTTGCGATGACAGCAATAGATGGACAGAACAGCATCCATCTCAGAAATAGGTCACACAGTGCACTCTACCAAGCTAAAGTTTTCGTAATAATATTATTATTACAACAAAAGCTGTATATGGCTGGGAGAAACAAAAAATCAAAGCCCAAGCACTCCGAACCCATGGTTAACCAGCGAAAACTAAAACGTGTGGCCCGTTGTTTAGCAGTAGGTTCAAACTTACGTGGCGCCGTAGTCTTTCACAATCATTCGTTACATGTTCTTCCTTCTTCATGAGGTTAGACTTACGTTCGGCTTGGGTTTACCGCAGTGTTTGTTTGACATGCCACACATTGTGAGCGGCATGATTATGGTCTTGAAGGAGTATTATGAGTGGTTAAATGCGTTTTTCAATGCGTTAGTCACAGAGGTTGTACTAGAAAAGCACCGACAACGGAAATGTGAGGGAGCTCGCATTTGCCGGGCTGACTGTGCAGTCCCAGCACAAAAGATGCCCAGGAGTTTGAGTGCCGGCAGAAACTGCGTACCATTGGTCCAGCAGCTTTCCAAGCCATGCTAAATATCGAACGGGAGTGCAAGCACTGGTGGCGGGTGAATTTTCAAACTACGCCGCCGAGTTATATATCGATGTCAAACGCTTGCATCAACACCGTGCCGACAAAAACGCTGTTCGGCCATGATAAAGATATTATGGCGATTGTGGTAGCACGTCCGTTGAGCCAAACACAAACTTCCAGCCGGAGTTGCTCCAGCGGCACTTTAGCTTTGCTATGACTCCTGTGGCCGCATGTGTTTCGAGAAAAAACACTTTGATTAAAATATTTGCGAGACGCATCTAACCACTCAATACATTTCTCCATGAGCGTGATCATGCAAGGAACATTCTTATTATTATTATTGTTATTATTATTATTATTATTATTATTATTATTATTATTATTTTTATTATCATTATTATCTGAAGTAGTGGCAGTAGTACTTCCATAATACTACAGCGATTTTTCACGAAATATGTTTCTATTTCTTTGAACAATAAAATAACACCCCAACTCTCGGCTTCATCGCTCACTAACCTGTTTTTATTGGTTATTAACGCGATTGCTTCAAAAAGTTCCTTTCGCGGAAAACCAGGCATCGGTGTCGATGTCCACGTTGGTGTCAGCGTTGTTAGTTGTGAGCGAAAAATTGTGATCGTATGCGTGACCGTAAAATTGGGAACTATGAGAATAAAATTAACAAAATGATAAAAAATCTTGGAGCAGATTGCGGACCTAGCCAGGGTTGTTTGGGTCTAAGTGGGGATCAAACCCTGGTTGTTTCCATGGCAAGTGGATGAGCTACACACGGTCACGCCTCTGCTTGTGAAAACAGTAAAAAAGAACTTCTGCTTAGAAATCCAGTGAAAAGAGCTTTCTAGCTTACAAACAACACACGTCCTGTATTCATGCTTCACCGTACAACATGAAATATTGCAATAATAAGGCCTGATACAAGCGTCCACTGGCAGCGTGCGTGTTAATATCTCATTATCCTAATAATTCTGTCGTTGAAACCCGGTAGCCCACTATAAACAGCACACACGCTATTGCGCCTATTCCCTTAAGGCCACGTAGTGGATGCATAGCGAATTCGAAAACCCTTCATGCACCAAGTAATTAGAGTACGCACTCCGAACAGGACGTAGCTATCGCACTCAACTACCTAAGGCAAAGTTTTAAGTGCCCCGTAATGTCTGTTGCTGTTTGCCTACTTTTTGCCACTACTTCTATAGCCGTCTTTTTATTCTTTCAATTACAGACCTACTTACCTGTCACGTTTCCAATGTTGCTAATAAGACCCAAGGTTTCATGGACCCGAGATTATATCTTCGCATTATTTTGAAAAAATGCTCCATCATTTGGTCACTTTTCTTACGCACGTGTAGTTCTCATCTTTAATTATTTTGAATTGATAACTTTGTGTTTAACTACAATTGCCTGCACTTGGAACACTGAACTTTTTCCGCTTGAACAAGTAAGACGTAAATTATACCATTATTATCTTCATCATTGTTATAATCATTGTTATATTCGCCTTTACGTCTTGGTTATTGTTACTCAGACCCAGTTTTCTTTCCATCACTTTGATATATTATTTGGTATCACCCTCTGTGAGGTCTCACTTTATGCTTTAATTACCCATGTGACTCAAACTGTCAGCAGTATACTTGTTTGTGAGTATCTTAGTAATTTTCTTACTTTTATTCTACCCTCTTTATTTTCGACTGTAATTCAATCCTTTTTATTCGTCCTAAATTTTTAGTTAATCCCCGAAGTTGATCTTCAAGCCAACAAAGTCGCTAACAACATCACAGCCACATGTCTGCATGTCATATAGTGATGTATTAGGCTCTGCTGAATTATCTTCGCTCTCTGGCTATGGCTAAGCGTAGAGTAAAACGTGGGGTTATAAAAAAGTCATTTGGGATAATCTTGACTTTGACATAAAATACTTATTTTAAAAAGTGCACCTTGCCAGCGCACTGGGAGCCTTTATAAAAAGTCATTACTTCTATTGCTCTTATAAAACCATACATTGAACAAATTTTTCCTGGAATTGAAATTACATCATAGGGTAAAATTTATTACCGAAATATTTCATGCATATCAAAATGTATATGTTCGCTGTTAAAGCCTATAAATATATATATATATATATATATATATATATATATATATATATATATATATATATATATATATATATATATGTATGTATATATATATATATATATCTATATATATATATATATATTTAAATGTTCTGTTGCAATTATGCTTAGTTTATAATTTTTGATTATTGCTTATGTTGCCTCTAACAGTGTTTTACCTCAATTTGCCCTTAACAAAAGGTCCCGATACAGTCTTTGACTTTGGGAACTCCTTTTTTAAACTAAACACATGTCACATTCTTGTATTTGTACCAATAAAATATCTCAAATCGGAAATCTGTGGTATGTTTCTTGTTACCCTAATAAATGGTAATTACTTTTTGTTCTCATAAGATAATATGGATTCACGTGAATTGCTACCCATATACGAGTTGCAGACCCAGTAGTTTCAGGTCATTGTAAAAGTTTTGTGCACTCAATAGCAACATGGAAACTGAAAACTCAGCGACAAACACAATGGCCAAGTCAAAATGTGTGGAGAAAAACTGCATAGACAGTCGCACCAAACGAACGCAATAAAAGAAGCCACTACTGCTAATATTTATTCGGATTGGATTATGTCACAGTGTACAAAATATAGTCAACCTTGGTCGAATGTACTTATACACAAATAAATCGGCACTATAATGACCATATATTGATACAAAGGCCACAGTTCACACAAAGCATATCTGTTTGTTATCAAATGTGCTCTTAGAGGTTGTATAAGCAATGAATAGAGCGTCGCATCTAGTACCCGACACGTGGGCGCATTTAGCGGGGAAAGAGAGGCGGCCCCACCAGCTCGCACAGTACTAGCTGCAGGAGCGCATCATACTTTGAAAATATTTGATGTATAAGAAACAAGAAATTATTGAAGCATGTTGTTACAATAAATAAAAAAGAATAGCAAAGGCAAACGTTATGGAGGTCAGTAACAGAAAGCTTCGTTTGTTCGATGGTCTCACTTTCTTATAGTGCCTATTATTTTTCAGGCACTCAAAAACGTGTCCGCTTACTATGACAAGTGTTCAAATGAAAGGAAGCAAGCAGAAATGACTGTGTTGACAAAATATCCAAGCGACAACAATTTTAACAATTTATGTCGGAATGAAGAACTCTGTGTGCGTCATTTTGTGTGTACATTGCTTCAGCTTCGAGCGATTACAATAGGGACCCAGTTATTAGTCTATGTCTTTTTTATCGTGTCCGTTTCTTTACATCAGTACGCCACCTATAAATTTTAATGTGCCATCAAGACTATGGAAAAGTAACCATTAGTGAAAAAATCTGCAATGTACCCACATTAGTGTAAAGGCATGCCGGTTTTTAGTTTTTTTTTATTTCCCCCTGTGGCATTTCCTTAGTATTCTTTGTGAGTGTTTTTTTCTGTGTGTAAACCAGAATCCGACCATCTGATTGCGTGTGTTTGTAAGAATTCAATTTTCCCGATGGCACCTTAATATTAATTGCAAGAAATTTCTTATATGTGCACAGCGTAGAAAAAGAAAGTCGCGCATCACGACAAGTTTGATGGAGCTTTTCTACACAGTTTCGCACGCAGTTTCGGCGAAGTTTCTTTCATCGTTAGAAAAGGCACCTTTGCTATAGGAAGCATACCCGCTCCTGTTTTAGCAATCAATCTCGCAGAAAAGAAAGCGCCGCTTTTATGCAAAAGAAGCAAAGAAAGAAGCCTTCCTTGCTCGCCCCATTTCCGAAGCGTGCACGAAGATGATTGCATGCGCTTACCCTCTGCGCTGACTCTGAGTACGCCGTAGAGCCCGAGGGGCATTTACACGCACTCGTGCAAGTCCTGATTGCCCTCGCATTATGCGTAAGCTCAGTGCCTTTGAAAATGTTGGTTTTATGTTGCTGCGGCGATGAGCTTTCGTTGTAGTGCTAATTATGAGCATTCAAGCTCCGCCTTTATGTTCCCCTTTAACAACATCAGAATTTTTCAGTTCGTTGATTCTGTTGTATGCATGTGGTGGCTTTGAGAGGTTAAACTCCACATATCAATTAATACTGTTCCATGTTTTGTTACATTAAGTGAGCAGTGCTGAATAAGAACTTTGAAGTGAAGTAGGCTACCCATAAAGAAAGAGTTATTGTGCTAAAGACCTAGTGACAAACACTGCAATGTCCTTCTCTGCTCTATTGTCATTGCTAGGCCACTGTGAAAATGGTGCAGCATTCCGAGCAAATGCCTGGATGGGAAGGGTGTCATGAATTGACAAATAAACTCGCTGATGGCTTGTGTTGAGGCCTAACCGACGCTGCCTAGAAGACAAACTATTTGAGAACAACAACGTGAAGCAAAAGTAAGAACACTAACAAAAAATGGGCATTTTCAATACCCACTCTATTCATTGCACAGATTCAGGAGTCGTTACCAGTTACGTTGGTAATATTACGAACATGCTCAATGTTGGGGTGTGTTCCATTGTTAGCGCCAGCAAAGGTCAGCTAACCCACTAAATAGCCGAGGCTGACTTCATTGATAGGTTGACAGATGGGTGTATCTCCAAAGCAGTCGATTGCCCTCTACTGTAAGGATTTAGCCTATCTACGTAAAAATAGATAAAATTTGAAAAGTGCGTGCAACAATCTCAGGTGTTAAGCAATGTTGATTTTATGGGGTTATGTAGAACTTCAGTATAACATGCCAACACATCAGAAAAAATACCTTAAAACGCTTCACTTTTACAACATCGAGCCCCTTTCAACATGTTCATCGCGAGCCAACGGCAACGATCGCATTCATCACTACTGCTGTTTGAAAATTCGGTGTCCGTCGATCTACATTTTGAACAACATTTTGTCAGAGGTAATTGGAGAATAATTTAGTGTCTCCTTGTCTTTCGGGAACCACGGAATTTACGTATGCAAGATTCAAAAGCCTTAATGGTTTCATGTGGTCCATCTGCGCTGAATACATCTCGGTGCACAAGACTACTGGTGGCCTATTCATGGCGATCAGTCGCCTCAAAGAGTGTTCAAGGCTTACTGACCCCACGACTGAAACTTGTGACAGTGCTAGTTCAAGAAACTTCAACAAACCTTCTCGACACGCCTAGTGTACCAAAAGAAGATGTCCACTACTTTTGGAAGAGAAGTATATTCCAGGATGCACAAGACACGTAAGGATTGAGTCGAAGTTCGCCGTTGAGAAGAAGGTAAGCGCTCAGAACCCCTTTTTTTTCTCATGCGAAGTCTGTGTGTCGGCTGGTGTCGAAGCCTTGACCTTAATTAACCACCTATACAAAAGGTATCTGCAAAAGCAGTAGCTTCATTTCGAAAGGCTGACCATCACTGCGTCTTACCCGCTGAGGAGGAGGGCATTTTTGTGGTATTGACTCATGATGATTACAACGCAAAACCCTTTGACGCTCTAGAAAAAACTTTTAAACCGTGCTCTATAAACGGTTACGCTTAGTGTTTTCAAAGTGGTGCAGCAACACACATTCAAGTAGCCATTGAATGAATTTAGTGAAAAAGCCCACTGCCTCCTTAGTTGACCACCTGAAAAAATTTCGAATCCTTGAAGTACGTGGAGAGTTACACAAGTCTGTCTCACTATGCAATCGCATTCTCCATTCTCTCATTTCCACAAAAGTCTGCACCCTAATAGAAAGAGATGGCATGAGCGAAGAAATTATGTCACGTGCACTTTTTTCAGTGCGATCGCAAGTGGACGCGCGGAGAGGTTGCGGCCTCCCGCGGTGGCCACAGTAACTCCCGAATGCGCCATGCTCAAACCATTCATTGGCAATACTTGGACCCCTGATGCAGTAAGTCTTGAGTGTGTAGCACCATTTTTCGTGAGAAGAGAGCGATTTTCAGCTTACTATGAGAATGTTTTAATTTCACTCAACTTTGTGCCCTATAATATATGGCTCACGTATTCTTGGAGACCTCGCATCCAGATCTCTAGCTTTTTCTGACAATGCTCAAAAGTGTTCCATGGCCTTTTTAAAGGTATAAGTGGTAGTGCATGTGATTGCCTTGACATGTTTTATAGCGTATAGACGCATGAGATAGACGCATCTTTTCAGGTCAATGTGTGGGAAAATGGTACCTCGCAGAATATATTGCCTTGTTTTAACAAACATGTTCAACGTGTTACGAGTTGATTGATTGATTGATTGAATGATTTGTGGGGTTTAACGTCCCGAAAACACCATATGATTATGAGAGACGCCGCAGTGGAGGGCTCCGGAAATTTCGACCACCTGGGGTTCTTTAAAACGTGTTACGAGTAGAGGATAAATTTCTTGTAAAAAGGCCCCTTCATGTGTTTCCGGACTATCTTTGTTTGTCCTTGAATAAGCACCTAATTTTTTATAGGCACTGCAGATCTCTTCCATTGCCTCCCACGCATGAGTCTGCTCTCTTACGTTCAGTATTGTACTGACTGGTGTGAAATTGTGGCCTCTATGAGTGTTATGAAGATGTAAAACCACTATTTTTTGAAGTCCTCCTTCATCTATTCTTTTCAGTCACGATGTGTACAATTGTACATGCCAAGTTCGATGGCACGTCTCGCACTGCGTCTTTGATCAAGTGGCTCGAAAATTAGTGAGCACAATCTTTCATGCCTCCTAAATAGGCAAAAGGCGATCATTTAACCCTAGTACGCTGCGTATTGCTGCAGATCATCACTTTGCTCGTCACACTGCCATGCTTGACGATGGTTTGACGTGACGCGTTCCGGGACTAACAAAAAAAAGCATTTTTTATTCGAACAATATGACCAAAAAAACAAACTGGGCATGCATTTAAGTTACGTTCATGTATTCTTTTTATGCAAATTGTGATGCCTATTGCAGACGCAGTATTAAATAATTAGTTATGCACTCATTACCAATAATTACTGAAAATCACATGGAACAATGCTTCCCTTCACAATTTTATTTGGAAAGTAATGTTGCATTCCTGAGTATGCCTCTTGCATTTGGTACGTTTCTTACAGCACACCATAATTCGTCACTGAAGGGGCTCTGGCCTGCTTTTTTTTCTGTGGAATAAGCAGCAGTTTATTAGGGGGCAGAGAACTAGCATCTCCTGCGGTAATGCTTCAATCATTGATTTAACAATAGTGGAACTAGCCAAAACATGTGATGGGCTCGCAGAGTTTAAACTAAAAGAATGTCTAGATATGTGAATAACTTCATAATTTTTTTTCATTAGCGCGGACTTTTGAGATTCTTCAGCCACAACACTTCTTCAATCGTATGTGAGGGCCTATCCCCTTTAGTTGCAGCACACGAGTTCACGTATAACAGCAGTATTCTGTTTCTGAACATGAGGTGTTTATTCTAAATCGGTTGCATCAATTTATTTTTTAGTGTGTGCCCCCCCCCCCTTTTTTTTTACTTTTCTCTTATCTTTCCTTCTTTATTCCCTTCTTTTCTCTTTGTCTCGCCTCCCCAAAGGAGCAGGCAAGCGTTGTGTCCCTAGAGGTGACAGTCGTCAGCCTGTTCCTTTCATATTTTTATGTATGCAAACAAAATAGGAAAAGTGGACAAATAATAAATAAATAAATAAACAAATAAATAAATCAATAAATACATAGCCTTGTGCTTTCAAATCTCCTCCATTATATATACTATATATGCTGTTACCTTTTCTGTACTAATAACTGAAAAATACACTTGAAACTTGAAACTTGAAGCACAACCCTTCTCCGAACAAGCCACTGATTTCATATCAATCGGCACACTTGTAGTTTTTGAATAGAGTAATAGCTAAAACTTTTTTGCTCAGCACATTACGCACGTCATGTCCTGGGTACATGAACAAAAATTTCAATGAACAAATCAGCCGTCCTTGGTCCGTGCATTATCTTACGCATGTGCTTGCCACAGTCACCAGCAGCCTTCTCAAGTTTAACTTATCAAAAAAAAAAACACAACTCGCGACAGTGCGACACCAACGACGTGACCAAATGCATGTTACTCACCGTCGCCTGGAGTTGAGTCAGACTATTTTTAGTGTTCTCAAGTATTGTTTAATTAAGCATGTTTAATTACCCAGCATATCAAAAAACAAAGATAAGTAAAAAAATTCAATTGGAAAGTTATAGAACGGTTTGCAGAACGTTCGACGAGACAGTTTTCAATTTTATATCTGTAAGGTTTTAGTGTTTTTCTGCTAATTGCAAATGCCCGCGAAATACAAAAAATACCACGTGACGAAGCCGCTCGCGCGTCAGTGCGCACGATGTTTCTTGTGCTCACTAACCTTTCACGTACGAATGACACGCTTCCCTCGCGCCGGTTTATGACTGCGATAAGCAGTCACAACGGTTGTTATTTAAGTGACTCATAGCAAAACGTGTTCATCGTAAAACCAACACCATCGTTGCGGCCCTGCCGATACAACACATTGGGGCAAATACCATGGTCGTTCCTACGCGGAAAGTTAGGAAGCACTGGGATCATTGCCCGCACTGGCACATGAGTGGGTTTGTCACGTGGTATTTTTGTCACTATGTTGAACCACAGCGGTGTGGTTCAACATAGTGCAGAACGAAGAATCGTCGCAGTACGACACAATTTGCCTAAATGCAAACATGTGTACAATTCGAACAGACGCTGGCATCAGGGCAACCTTCAAACGCCACCTAAATGGCTCTGGTAATAATCATCATAGCGAAGTATGGCCTATGCACTTAGCAACGACAACACTTCTGAAGCTAACCTTAGATGCCACAAGCAGTTTGATTTGGAGACGACGGGGTAACGTGATTTATCTTCCACGCTATATTGGTGTACCAGTTATGTGCTTTGCCTTTCGGGTTCTTCTGGCGTCTAGTTTTCACATACACCAATGGTGTTTTTCTTCCGTGTACTGATATGAGTGTGAAAGCATCAACTACGCGTAAGTAAGTGCTAGCGAAGGACAACTGCATAGAGGCTAAAGTCACGCAAGTGAGTTGGCGACAGTGAAGGACACACCAGGACGGGCCATGATGCCTTTGCCTGCTTTAGCCTCAAACTTAGTGCTCTGCCTGTCATGTGTCTGAAGTTGAGCGTGTCGCGACCCAACTATAGCTGCCATACACACACGAAGCAGTGTTGCAACAATCACCTTAACCGAAGCGATCCACCAGCATTACGCTCTTCACTAACGCAACGTCACATGCTAAGCACATTCACAGGACAGTCGCCGACTGGTGAATAATACACCCGTCAGCATAGTAGCAGTGAGTCCACAAAATTTTTTATTGAGATTCTTTAGATCTCGCTTGCACCATCGGAAAATGCCCGTGGTTCATGTGTGGTTTGCGCAGTGTTTCGGTAAGCATGCAACACAGTCTGTATTCCGGTCGCGAATTGTTGCTTGTTTTGATGAAGTGTGACCAGACATTCGCATGGGTGCGTCGACGTCTAAGCATGCAGTGGCAACTAAACGCACATGTATATTACACATCAATATGCATTAAACATTCATCTGCTTTTTTTCAAAAATGAGTAACGTTCATGTGCCAATGTATATATCAGAGGAATCAACCATAATTTTTGTTACCAGTGCATCATTCTGCCTTGGGTCAGAGCACGGAATCACCATTCTGTTGTGGTTGAGGGCTGAAAGCATAAATACATCTTTTGAACGAAAAGCTGCAAGTAACAAATTAATTGTGATGCCGCTAGGCTTATAGACTTCTAAATTCGTGAATGTGTACTTCAAAGTCCTGAACGACTAGGTATTGTTTGTGTATTTTAAATGCGCTGAAAAGAACACAAAAAATCGCTGTGATAATGACAAGTGAGGCATACAAAGATTCTTCATTGGTTCAGCCATTCAGTAAGGAGATCCAATCGCGTAGGCATCTGAGAAATACCCAGAACTGGTCTAAAAAACTGCAGATCTTGCGAATACGGTGCAGATACGGGTAGCATACCTTCATTGCGCCTCTGTTCACTCTATACCCTCTCAAGCGTCACATACGCTTGTGCTCGATTGAACCACAAAATATAAAATATGTAAAGCACGGTATTGTTTCCCCTGAAAGCGCAAATTAACTAACTCATTTTGCTGAATGAATGGCCAATCAAAGCGTTCCGATTGCCAGCAGCGACTTGAATGCTTGATGAGCACAACGCCAGCCGAGGAATACGGCAAAATAAGACAGGTTTTCTCTGGGGCAAGGAAAGCGAAGTCATTCTCTATGCGTAAAATATTCATCGAAAGTATCGTTCAGCAGGACGAAAAGAGAAATGTTTCGCCGGGGAAGACGTGTGTTGATATTCATGTCATGCCTCTTTCTAGAATGTAGCGTGAGTGCTTGTTTTTTTTCTTTGTTCGACGTCATCTGTAGCAACCACTCGCATTCGATGACCCCGAACAGAAGGTAGGAATCTATTTTAAAAATTGGCAGATAACAAATGAATATTGCCAGACCACGAATGAAAAATGTTTATATGTCACTTTAAAACCACCACAACGTTACGAGGTGGAAGTAAATTATGCCGCACATGATTTCTGTGTCATGATTATCCTGTTTGAATGTTTTATTTACTTACGTCATCTATTCACGTCACGTCATGCCAAACTTAGTATATGTTGAGCTAGCAAAACAGCCGCGAGCACGCTATGAACGTGGCATGTGTTCATGTTCTTACATGACACGTGTGTCATGATTATCATGTTTGCACCAGTCATATGCTTTCATCAACCATTGACGTCACGTAACACCGAATTTTGTATATGTGGTGCTAGAAAAATGACCACAAGTGCATCAGGTAGCGCCCATTATGCTCCGATGTTGCGCTGACGCACACGCATGCTGGGCACAGCGACACTACGTTAGCAAAACGCGAGTCTGACGCCAGGCGCGACCAGCGTCTTTCGGCGCGGCCCGACGGCAACCGGCGCGAAATGCTACATGATGCATTTTGCGCCGATGCGTTACCCAGACAACACTGCATCTCCCTCTTTTTGTGATGGAGGTACACCACACCAGAAAGATGAGCAATGCTGGCTTAATGATTTGTGTGACGTAATAACGTTTTTCTCTACCCGGTACAGGGAACATGTTAATAAGGACAGTTCAAAAATTTATAAAAACGTGAAGTTTTCAAATATACTGATGAATGTGTCACTCCGATATGTCGATCGGATTGTCCACATTATCAGTGATTGATGGCCCGAAGAACGTAGACATTAGCTCATGTCTAATCAGAAAAGTGCATTACCGCTGGTCGCCGGCCGCCACATTCTTAAAATAGAAATTTCTTACTGTCGTACGCTGGCAGAGAAACTTCAGCAGGGATTTTTCTCAGTAATAGAAGACGCCTTATAGATAGATAGATAGATAGATAGATAGATAGATAGATAGATAGATAGATAGATAGATAGATAGATAGATGATAGATAGATAGATAGATAGATAGATAGATAGAAAGATAGATGGATAGATAGATAGATAGATAGATAGATAGATAGATAGATAGATAGATAGATAGATAGATAGATAGATAGATAGATAGATAGATAGATAGATAGATAGATAGATAGGCTCAAAGTCACCGAAGTTCGCTAAGAAATGCTTCGCATTAAAAAAAAACTTTTGTTCATGACACAGAAAGCTTTCGTCTCGCATCTGCATAACTTGTCCCACTTTATGATGGTTTAAAATATTTCACTTGAAACCTCTTTATTTTGCGAGTCGCTTATAAATATTGCCTTGTTAAGTGCAACTACTGATTCTCAAAATTTCCACACTTGCTTTTCTGAAATGCTCGAGCTCTAGTTACGTTTTTTGCTCTCTGCTTTCTAACATCAACTCGCCCCTAGCAGCCAGATTACAAGGAGCTCGTTCAAATCTGTATTGTTATGATCAAGGTGTTATATAGGCTATTTTGCGTCAAATTGTTCTTATTTAGCGCTGTAACAATAATAATTGCCATATTTTTTGCGTATACATCACACTTATTCTTTACTGTTAAGGAAGCTGTCTAATAAAACTAACCCGAACAATTTTTTTTGTCTGGTTTCAGTGCGTCGTGGAGGGCTTGCATTTGAAGTACCATCAGGAAAAGGAATGGTGAGCTGAATAGTGGTGTCGTGCGTTCAAACTGCGTCATGAGTTTTTCTGTGACGAAAACTCGTTGAGCTTGGGGCAACTCTTGCTCATGAAATACCAACGTTAACCACATGGCTAATATAAAATGATGCTACTTTTGCGTTTGTCTGAAGAACCATGCTGAGCCCGCAAAAATTATTAACTTAATAATCGCCGTTCAGGTGAATGTCTATCACTACAAAAAATATTTTGCTTTGTGGTGAAAATGAGAAGATGTATCAGCACATCTGCAAATACGGGCATGCTATTGTCGTATAACTAGGTGGAATAATAACTTTAATTTGATGCTCAAACTCGACAAGGAAGAACCGCCACTGCTCACAAGAGAACTAACACCAACGCAAAACACACACACACACACACACACACACACACACACACACACACGCACACACACACACACACACACACACACACAGAAACGTTTTCAGCAAATAGCAGAGTGACTAAATTCAGAGAACTTTCAAACCATGCCTATCAATCCGACATATTCTAGTAATTTTGCTCATGTCCGCAAGCATTACGAGCCAAACAGTATTCAAGGAAGTTCTGCACCAAAAAATTATTAGCCACCACGGATCGACTTCACCATGGCGGCCATCCTAGTTCGCATCTTTGCATGCAACCGGGAACGCCTAAACATAACTGTAAGAGCATGGGGCCTTCAGTACTTTTGGGAAACATGTATAATGTTTTTAGTAGCATGTTAGGCATGAGTAAAACAACTACACTTTGTTCCACATCACTAGCAAACGAGTGTTGCTTGAACAGACTAATTTTCCCTCTTTACTGCGGTGGCTTTTCAGGCTTAGTAAACAATGCCAGAAAAACTGTGGTAAAAATACTCAGTTCGCCCATTCACGTAATTTTAACTTCACTACGGTATTTGTTTTAATAAAAAATAAACTCAATGAAGCATGCAAAAACTGCAACGGGTTTCAGTTTTGACCATTCACCAGCAACAATATCGTCGTCGTCTCATATTCTTCCTTGAGCAATGGTGTGGGCATTCTTCACGCCAGTGCAATGAGACCGATTTTATTATCTGAGGTTAGAGCATCGGTTACAGCGTTACCGCGTGGGTCGTGCGAAAAAACAAGACAAGCTCGCCTCACATCAAACCGGCGTTATTTCATCAGTGATATCAGTGGATCATGGCATCGCGGCCGTTTGATTACATGAGTAGGGAAATTATCATGATACCTCGAGAATTACAGACAAGAAAGTGAACTACACTACGAGTTCTCTAATATTTTATTAGGTTGAACATACTAAAACGGCGGATACCATGCTAGATGGATACCATGATGTAACTGTGCTCGGGTACATTAACATCATGGTATTGGTCTGGTGTGCCGACTTCCGGTTGTTGTGTGACATCTCTGAAACTATGGTTATGGCGGTCGTCATCATTGCTTTGGCCTTCGAATAGTATTTTCACAAATGTAAGCGAGAGTGTTGGTAATCACTTACTGTGCACGAATTTCTGTACAGGTTCATCTTTTAATAATTTTCACGTGCTCAAGTAGAACTCTGTTGAAAAATGCATAGTGCATGTGTACCTCACGGCGTCCTAACGTTTAGTCATCAAATGTGTAATACAAAACGCATGTGACTGAGAATTTCAGCTGAGCGGACAGAGAGAGTAGGCTTCTTTTTCGTGCATGGGCGAGTGTGACCATTTTAATGTTTAATATTGTAATCCAGTGTGGAAAACAAACGCTCAGTGAAACTTCGCTGCCCATTTTTATTTGTGCTGTTACCGGTCATGGTACCAAAGCCGTTTGGTGTGGTATTAATTAGTTGTGATAAACGAATCTGCTCTCGTTCAAGGTGTGCGGATATTGAAGGCGGTGTAAAGCAAACAATCCTCGGGTGCCTATGGGTATTAATAATATCTGACCTTTGACATCCCAAAAAGACGATGTGACAATGAGAGACGCCATAGAAGAGGGCTCAGTAAATTTTGACCACCTGGTGTTCTTTAATATGTGCACTGACATCACACAATGCATAAACATATATCATTTCACATCCGTTGAAATGCGACCGCCACGGCAGGGATCGAACTAGCGATCTTCAGGTTAGCAGCTAGGCATCATAACCGCGGTTCCACCAAGACAGACAACGTGCTTAAGTATGGGTGCACGTTAAAGCACTCCAGTTGGTCGAAATCAGTCGGTAATCCAACACTATGGCGTTCCCAATATAAATATGGTGGTTTGCACAAGTAGAATTTCAGCAAATATAGAATAGGCTTTTTTCACGCGTTAACTATGCAGTGGTATTACGTTTGCTGAATTTCGAAAAGAAAAACTCTGATGGTTTTTTAGAGGGTTCGATGTACTTATGATTGTTATAAGTGCACGCAGAACTAAAACGCAAATGCTAGCCAAGTATGTTAAAGCCGAAGAATTATAGTAATCTCCAACAAAGCAAGACTGTTTTCGCTGTGTTTTCGAGTAACCACCGTATTCTAGAACGCCCCTTCACTCAACGTTTCCCCTTGACTTCAAAAGGTCGATGGGAGTGCCGTCTCGTGGCTGCATATCGGTGATAATCGGTAACCAAGTTACTGCATATCGGTGATAATCTGCAGCAATTCTTGAGAAGCGTAGCATCAATTTCAGTCGAGGAGTGGTGCAGTGCTCAACTTAGTCAAGTGAACGACAAAATTTGAGTCGAGGACCGTTTGTGAATACAGGGGTGACACTTCTTAAGGCGTATTCACAATGCGTTCTCTTCTCAACGCAGTTCCTTCGCCAAGAGTTCGCCTATATAGCGAGATTACGATAGCACAGGTACG